>JANHFX010027055.1:0-31979 GCA_027560015.1 Chloroceryle amazona | reverse complement strand
CCCCCAAAAAAAAAAGGGCACACATTACTGTAACATGAACATTTATGGACTAGTGTTGTTTAGCTTCTAGTGCCTGGTGTTCCTATATATGTGTTTTATTGTGTCATCTCTGAGTCAGATGACCCCTTCACTTTACCTTGAACTCAAATTATCTTCTCATTAGCATATGTAACTTAAATTCGTTAATTGTTTTTCTGAAGCTGCAGCTTTTCATCGTTGTGAAAATTGAAACTCTTTACCAGTGAAAATTGCAGTGCTGTGACATGTGGAGGTAAAAGGTGTTGGTACCTGATGTTCTCTTGCGCTCATCACTGACCATTTGTGTTACATTTTTTTTCCCTGGCGACTTACATTATCCTGTTCCTTCAGCAGCTCAAGCCTTCTTGTCGTATTTGTGTTGTGTGTTGTTTTGGTGCGGTGTGGTTTCTTTTTTTTTTAATTGTTAGTAGTATTGCTGAAAGCTAATAGTAGAATACTCTGTGGATGTGGAAAGCATAGTATAAACAGCTCTCTACTCTTTATTACTTTGATATGCTATTGCCCTGCCAATGGAGACCTAAGGCTGCTACTGGTAAACCTCAGAACATCTGTACAAGGATGTTCCAAATTTTTTTAACTTGTTTGACAAGTTTTGTCTAGTTTTCTGTTGCCACCCTCACTTACTGGTTGTTTATTGCTTAATACTTGAGGCGTTTGTTTTAAAGCAGGATTTTTATGAAGAATTTTCACGTTTCTTGGTTGAGAAATTGAGATTTGGACTGAAACTTTTTTTTTCTCTTTGCATCCCATTGGAAGCTGCGTAATGGACTATCTATAACTGAGGAGAATAATTTGCAGAATTTTGCTTGAGAATTTAAGAGTTCTGCTAGCCAGGCTAGAAAATACTTATTAACTCATAAACTGAAGATATTTGAACCAAGAATCGAGACCAAGTGTGCTAATCCATGGAATAATTTATTTCAATATAAAGGTCTTTGTTACTATTTCTACTAAGACTTTATTTCATTGCTTTTAGTACTTTTTTTTTTTAAGGAGAGCTCTACCATCTATTCTGTGGGCTTTGAGGGAGGAAACCTGACAATTTGTACACTTAAATTCGGACTCTCAACTGTTCTTTATTTGCCTCAGGCTGTGCACCAGTTTTGTCACAATACTGTGATTTCTGGAAGGAAAATAGTTAACTTTATTTTAAACCTGACTCAGCTGCATTTGCACTGTAGTTGCAGTTGCTTCAGGTATGATTTGCTTGTGGCTGTTGCTGGAGGAGGTCACAGGACACATAGTTCATGTCCTGTGAAACATAGGAATGTTTCACCATTGACGCTAATTGCTTTCTAGATGTGAAAATAAACTAGAGCCTCTTTAAAAGGTTTCATCTTGTTTTCTGTCCTTACTTATGTGCTGCTCTGACAAAAAGGGAATATTCATTGCCCTGTGATGCTATTCATAAGCCTGCCATAGAGGATTCTTGGAGTCTTTCTCTCCTGTATGCTCTTTGGTATTTCTTTGATCCATAAGTGATAGCAGAAGTCAAGTGTGAGCCTCTTAACAGTATGCGAATGTTGAGATAAAAACCTAAGTTTTCCCATGATAATTATAATCTTAGCTGAGCTGAACATTCAGTGCAGGTTACAAATCAAACCTGGTGTTGCTGCCCACTTGCTGAGCAAGTGTCTGCTTTCAGAGTGTTACTTTAAACTCCTGCTGTATAATTTATTTCCTACTTTATACTCTTCAAGTTGCAGGGGATTTACAATTTGGGGATTTGTTTTGTAGGAAAAGCAGGCTGGAGAGGAAGATTAATGTCTGCTTAACCTGTTCCTAGAAAGCAGAGGTTTGCGTTGCTTAGGAATACTTGTTTGGGTTCTGTGATCTGCTATACAGATGAATCTGCATTGTCATCGCATCTCATTGAACTGTTAGAAGGTTGTTTTTGAATGTGATTCTTTCAGTTTTAGAACTAAGACTTCCAGACAGTTTTTAAGCACAGCTACTGTATTCCTTACTATTTTTGTGCCAGCATAGTTTGTATTCTTTCCCTGTTGCTTATCTAGATCTGCAGATAGAAAACAGATATCTCAATTGTCATCTGTTTTGTTTTTTATTCTCTTTCATAGGGTCTTCCCAAAATACAGTCTTCATCCTAACAACTGATAAGAGTTCAACTTCTATAGCCTTACTAGAAAACTCCTAAAATGAAAGCTATGAATGCTGTGGAGGGATAGTTACAGCATTTCTTTGTGGGTTACTCTTAACCCTTTGGACCTTTTTAAATATTATCATGCTTCATAAATAGTTTGGTTATGGGTCATTCTACGTTACCTTCTGGAATTGAAGGCTTTCTTTGGAGGAAATTTGTGAGGAATGTCTTGATTTTTTATTTTTTTTTTTTAGTAATGAAGTTACCTACTTCTATTTAATGTAAATGCTTGAGGAAAAGTAATTGGATTTCTCTTTGTTTCCAAGTGGGGTTTATAATGCAAGTACCATAAATAATACATCAGGATTGTCTCTCATCTGTATTGCTGAGGAACCATTCTGAAGCACAACATTATGTAGAAGCTTGAAATCCCATTTCCTCTTTCCATGTGGAGGTTAGAAAGTCCAGTAAACTCTTGAAGTAGGTACTTGGCTTTAGGCCAAGAAACTAGGCCTGAAGTGCTGGCTGCAGTGAATCTAAGCATAGTAAAATGTGACTTCTCTAAATGCTTGGCCTTGAAAGTAAATCTAACTGAAAAAACTATTCCTTGAAATTGAGTTCCTCTGGGTCTAGTATATTTCGTGTAGAAAGCCTACCTGAAGGCTTTGCTTTTGTATGATTTAAAAACCTGGAGTGCCTTATCAAAGTAAATGAATAATGAGACTGCTCAGGTAAGCTTTTGCTGATTTGTAGGTAAGCAAGGGAAGCACCAGCACATTATATTTGCTGCACATTTCATGAATGTCAATTCCATTTTACTGCTATTAATGCATTAGTGTAGCCTGTGAACTTAGTGTAAAAGATTTTGCAGCTGATAAATGAAGTCTTTATTCCAAGCTGCTTGCATAAAACCTTTAAGTTTAGACTCTGTGAAAATAGTTCCTTGAGTTGTGTAGTGTATAGCTACACCCAGGAAAACACAAACCATAGTAATTTTCCCAATTTCTTTTCTGATGCATGTCATTTGAATTTCAAGAAATAAAAGCTGTCTACAGATGCAAAATAAGAACAGAGAGTAGTAGGCATAAGCAAAAATTAACATTGTACGGATAACATGCTGAGTGGTTGTATGCAATTCTGACATAAGAAACAAAACTTGTCTGACGTATATAAGTTCGTGCTGGATTATGCAACAAGTAAATATACTTTCATATTCTAAGTACTGGGATTTCTTTTTTAATTCTTCCTTTTATCTTCTTAATAGAGCTTCCATGGAACAATATGAAACATGCATGTGGCAGTTAGCTTTCCATTCCTACTTAACTGTAAAATATTTGCATTTCAGCTCAAATCAAAGACAAACTTAAAGAAAGGGAAAAGAAGCAAAAAGAGAAGAAGAAGCACAAAATAATGAATGAAATGAAGAAAGAAAATGGAGAGGTCAAATTACTGCAGAAAGGTAGGTTCAAAGTGCTCTCTTTATAATTGTATGCTGAGTTTTGAATTGTATGTTGAGTTTTAATGCTCTTTTTCATTTAACTTAAATGCCTTTTTCCTTGATTAGTTGGTGTGAGGGTTACAAAGTGAAACTTAACTATAAATGTTGGGTTTTTTTTGGTCAACTGTGTTAGGTACTGGATAGTAGAAATATAACCGTCACCACAGTGTTGCTTGTACAGTAGTAGTAAAGACTTGCTTCAAGGAATAATACTGGTGATCCCTGCATTGCTGCAGTTAATGGAGAAGGTTATCACTTTGGATGTTGTGGAGAAGTAAAATGAATCCTTGTTGCACTTTTATATCTAACCTTAAATTCACAAAACTGAATAACTGAGCTACAGTTCGGGAACTTTAATCAAATAGTTAAAAAATAACGTGCAAAAAATAACGTGCAACAGGCAGTCTTAATTTTGGCTCATTTCTTCAACTTCATTTACAGTAATGGAATGTAAGTAAGATCACGCTCTTGAATTTGCTTGTACATCCACTAAACCTTAGAATTATACAGTAGTTGAGGTTGGAAGGGACCTATTCCAATGCTGTTGCTCAAAGTAGGGTCAGCTAAAGAAGGTTGCCCAGGACTGTCAGAATTCCCAGTGGTGGAGATATCTCTGGACAGACAGTATCATTATTTCACCACTCTTGCTGTAAAGAAAGTGTTTTATTACAATGGAAAGAAACTTCTTTATGGCTTTTCTGAGCTGTCACTCCTGCTTTGTGGCCCTTTCACTTGCTTCCCTGTTGCCACAGAATCCTGCTGCCTCTCTTCCAGCCCCAATATCCCGAGAGGTTGTGGATGTCCCTTCCCTGGAAGTGTTCAAGGCCGGATTCGATTTGGATGGGGCTTTGAATGACAATGTATTGGAAGGTGTCCCTGCCCATAGCAAGGTTATCTAGTCCAACCCAAACTAATACAGGATTCCTTTCCTATGAGGAAAGGCTGAGACAACTGGGCCAGATCAGTCTGGAAAAGACAAGACTCAAGAGAGACTTTTATCAAAGTATATGAACACCTCATGGAAGGGAGTGAAGAAGATGGAGCCAGACTCTGATTTTCAGAGTCTGCTGGATGAGCTGTGTCCTTGTTTGTTTTGGAATGGAAAACCCAGAAGTGGACCCAGTACTCCAAATATGTCTCCCCAGTGATGAGCCGAAGTAAAAGAATCATCTTCCTCAATGGCAATGCTCTTCCTAATCCTGTCCAGGAGGCTGCTGACCTGCTTTGACAAAAGCACACTGATGGCCTATGGTCAACCTGTCATCCACCAGGATCCCCAAGTTCTTCTCTGTTGGGCTTTTGTCCATCCAGTTGGTTCCCAGCCTGTAGTGGTGTAAGGAATTTTTCCTCTCAGGTGCAGGGCTTTGCAGATCCCTATGTTAACGTCCTGAGTCCACTGAGTTGGTCTATTTCTAGAGCTTCTCACTGTCAGCACAACCCTGTGCTTCATCATCCACTCTTAGCCGTTTTTTTACCACCTGAAGACTTGCTGAGGGTGTACTCTGTCCTCTCATCCCAGTCATTAATGATGTTGAACAGTATTGGCACAAGGTATCTGTCTGATTTCCTGCAGTAGTGACTGTCCTCTAGCTGGACTTTGTGCTGCTGATTATAATCCTTTGAGTCCATCATTTAAGTCAGTTCTTGTTTCACCTCACTTTTCATTTATTTATGCCATGCTGCTTTAGACTAGGAATGTGGAATGTTGCTTATTTGAGTAGACCAAATATTTATCTGTTATTTTCAGACTCTGCTTTTGAAGGTAGGAACAAATTCCTGATGTATTGTTCTGTTATCTTGTTTACTGTAGGATTTCCTTTAGAAACAAAAATCTGAAACCCCCAAACCAAAACACTATCTTTGAAATGTTCATAACAAGGTTGGAGGCAAGGAACCTTGTAATTACTATATCACATATTATACTCTATGCACAGCTCCAAGTAACTGTGTTAGCAGTTATGACAGCTTAAAACCTGTGTTGATCAGATTTCAAGGTATCAGTTCAGACCATGAGGAATGTGTAAGCTGGTGATTTTCTGTGAAAAGAACAGATGTGAGCACGAAAGGAAGCTGGGGACTGAGATATGGGGCAGCACTTGACTTCCTCAACAGTGAGGTTCTTGACATACCAGCCCTCTTTTACTCTGTGTCCCATTACTGTTGCCATTCAGTAGATAAGGTGAAAGCTGCAAAGACAGGAAGTCTTACTACACAGATCTAGTAAATGATACCTCATAAGCATATTAGGCCACAAATGCTGCTTTATTTTTAAGATAATATAAAACAGGATATGCACGAGGGCAGTGCTAGAACACCTCTGTTGTTCTAAGCTACTTGAGTAGCAGGATAGGTTATTCTCGCAGAGAATAGGACAAAAAGTGCATTAGGTACCTTATATAAGATATATGGGATGTTATCAGTCAAGTATCGAGTGTTACATTTATTTTAAGGCCAGTATTGTGCAAAAATGAATCCTATTTTGGGGAAAGAAGGGAGTGTGTCAGGAAGCCACTTATTTAGAGCAGGCAGATCCTATCCACCGGGTTTGTATTGTGCTTTTTCTGAAAACCTCTGGATGTCTTCTGGGGGCCTCCAAAATCTGACTGATGTGGTTGTACATGCTGAGAAGTTTGTATAATGTTTCGTTATTCCTTCTGCTGATCTGGATTTATATCCTGGAAGCTGAGGGCAAGATTGCAAAGGAAGAAGTAGTTTAAGATACAACTTTTTGTACATGTTAGTGGTCCATGCCTCTGCGACCTTCTCAAATGTTATTATTTCTTCATTTAAGTATATCTTCCTGTGTGGAACAAAAGTTAAGTTCTAAGCCTGTTTATTCTAAGTGCAAAATTCATGTGTGTGAGCTTAGGAACAAAGATTTGGAGCTGGTCTGCTTTCCTTTTCTTTGGGTTCTTGGTTTTGTGGTTGTTCCCTCTGTGTGTGTGTATGTGTTAAGAGACATCTGAATACAGTTTATGTCCTCCTTCTAGATATTAGATCTGTATCTCGTTCTAAAATGTTATTCTGATCATCTGCGGAATGCTTTTCTTCTTATATTGAGAATATTGTTAGTGGTTTGGCTTTTGTTCTTTTTTTTTTTTTCTATGACTTACTTTTATTGTGGAAGTGGAGGTAATAGTCTACCTGACTTCACACAGTGAAAGTAGCCGTCCAAGATAAAACGTGACTACTTATAACAGAAAAGGTCAGTACTGAGGGACTGATGCCTTTTGAGGGCGAGTTGGTGTATAAACCTAATTCTGGTGCTTTGAGCTGAATGTGGAAAGAGTTTATTGGTATTGGGAAGTTCAGGGATGTAAGCTGTCTATCTGCCTAAATCTGTGGTGCTGTTCTGTTTAAAGCAATGATAAAACTTCTCCATGTTGGAAAAGAACAACTCTTAAAGGGTGTTTTTGAGGCTGCTAAGGGAAATGTGTTTGGCCCTTTCAGAGAGCCTAATGGCGCAAAAAATCTGAAATAATGAAAAAGCTACCTTTTAGAAACTTGAAGTTTCATGAAAAAAAAATCATATCAATGTGAAATGGTTGAAGGTTACCAGAGGTCCTGCAAAATGAAAAAGGATTAATATGCTTATTTGTAAAGTGTCCCATTCGTGTTTTCCCTTTAAAAAAAAAAATCAGTCTGTTTTTTTTTTCCTAATTATTTATATCAGAGCATAGCAATTCCTAAAAATACAGTAAGTAATTTTTAGTGTGTTTGGTTTTTTTTGCAAGAGAAAATGCCTTGGTTTATAGAATGCCAAAATGCAGGGAAGAAGGGAGAATGAACATCATTATTGTACTTACAGATGTTCACACCAGTACAAAGTGTTTTCTAAAGCTTCCTTTATTCTTCTAGGAGAAATGGCATTTAATTGTGTATTCTTATGAACCTTTTAAATTTTTTGTATATCGATACTTTGCACAGAAGTAATTAGATAATTGGTATATTTGAGACCTACCTCTGAGTCATGCTGCATCCTTTTTCCCATCTGCTGTGTTTTGTCTTACACAAATCTTTTGAGAACCTAAAAGGAACCAACAACACTGAACTTGGGCAGTTTCTGCTTTTGTCCAGGTAGGGTGAGACAGTTTCAGCAGATGCTGCTTTGGGATGGAGCAGGTGGCAGCTGGAGGGGGAGCTGTGTTGTAATAGCTTTGTACCGTGTTTTGCTTGAGATAGGGTTTGGAGCTTGAAACAAAGACTTCTGGTATTAGTGAAAGGCAAAAGTCAAGTCATCTTCTACCTCTGCCAGCAAAATCTGAAGGTTAAAAGGTTTCCATATGCTTGTTTATTTATTCCTGTTGGAAGACATCTGAAATACTGATCTGAAACCTGTGGGTACAAATTATAATAGACTGTTTGTAGCATATGCATGTAAATTATTTGGGAATTCTTTTTATGATGAAGACTGTGGAAAGAACTTTAGCTCTTAAATGAGTTCATTTCAAAGACAAGAATTCAAGGATAAGACTTCAGAGAGAATCGGAGAATTGCAATGCTGTCATATTTATAGGAGCTTGTCCTTCGAGAACAGTGTTTCTGCCTCCAGCTTATTGCTAGTACATGTCTTGGGTAAGTTTCTAGGCTGACTGTACACAAAATATTTTTCTTTCACCATGGTATTGTATATGTGATGTGAGTCTTAGTTCTAATTTTGATGTCACAGATGAATTTAAATACTGTGATGGTCAGTTCAGAAGAGAGATCTGCTTCAGTAAGTGTTATTCTACTGCCTTTAAACTATTTGCGTATCATGGTGAAAAATGCTGGTAGTGTGTGTTTGCTGCCTTTGCTTCTTGAAGTGGAAGGTTTCATTTAACTAACATGATTAAAGTGGCAGTTTTTTACCCTGTAATGTATTTGAACATCCAGATGTGGACCTGTATGAAAATCATGTCCTGCATGATTCTTGTTCTCACATGGACACCTAAATTTTAGGTAATTGAGGACATAAATCTTCTGTTACACTTTTCTCCTCTACCATGTTTCTATCCTTGCTTTCAGGCTAGGTGAGATTTTGGTTATGACTTTTATTTTGGATATTGACTTATCTGGAGAGCACAGGTTTAGAAATACTGAAGGAATAATAGGTTGCTGTTTTTAAAAATATTTTTATAAAGTACATAAAATAGTTAACCTGAAATTTTCTGTGTATATATTTAATGGTGTAACTGAGGCAACTAGACTCCAGAGACTGTTTGCAGACTTATTTTTAGACTTGTTTGTTGTAGAAGAATTAACTGAAAATATATTGGACCTTATATTTTTTATTCATCATTTTATAAATCTCTGCTTATGTAGAACATCCTGTTGAAGCTTTAATGATAAGTGCAGTTGTTGGAAAGGGTATAGGAGGAAGCATGTTCGGATCTTCCTGTGAGGCTCTCAGTAAGAGATAGTTACTGTAATGAGCTAAACATGGTAGAAGGCAGCATACATCCTTGTGATGGAAATTGTTACATCCTGTTTTTGTATGCCTGGGTCACTTTCTGAAAATCTTGAATAGCTGTTCTCAATGTGGTTGTGACTGTTCACCTTTCAGGAGGACCAAGACAAAATAAAATAGGATTATTTGAATCTGTTAACAATTCTGTGTGCATGTTTTAACTCCATTAGCAAGTCAGTTGTTCTAACTCTTCTGAACTATTTTGTATTATGGTTTGCATTAAACCATCAAATTCTTACATAAAATTACATTTACTTAAAAATATATGCAACAAAATTTATAATACATGATAGATTTTTAAAATCAGAATATAAAATTCTGTAATAGCTATCTGTTCATGTTGGTGGAAACTAGAGGGCTTTTTAGGTTTTAAAAGCCTTCTTGTGTGTGTGTGTTTGTTTTTCTTGTGCTGGATGGCTTTTTTGTTTGTGTTCTGCTACTTTAAGTGGCAGTGCCTCCAAAAACACTTGTACTCTCTCTTATGTATTTACTGGTTGATGAATGACATCTTGGCTGCTCCTGTTCTAAGCTATTTTTCATTTTTGTGGTTATGAACTTCAAACTCATTGGAAGATCCAGGGGGACGCTTCTGTGGTTTGAACTGGCATTTCTGTGTTGACTATTTAAGGGCAGAGATTAGTCATAAATTTCTAACATGTCAGTAGCTTTAGTTTGAATTGCAGTGAGAATGTTAGAAAATACTTGTCATGTGTCTGGCAATGTGGGACTGTGGGATTAAAGTGAAGATTATTACCTGGAGGCTACTTCTTACCAACCCCAGTACTGGACAGTACTAGTCAGAACATCTTGTAGTACTGCAGTAGGAGAGAGTTGGTACAGGACTTAATGTTTTGTAGCTTATGATAGGAATAGCCAGGCTGGTTTTGCCCTGCAGAACTAGCAGTATACCTACAGTTGGTTGATAACTGCTGTGACTTTGTGTGCCATGGAATGAGGAGGAAGAGAGATGCTGTGTTCCAACCCTTCTGTTTAGTGGTCCCTGTTTAGACTTCTCTGCATTGATGTTCTTTCCTCTGTGCTTCTACACCCCACCTAGTGCTTCTCAGCTCTGTTAAATTTCGGTGACCTAGCTATCCTAAAGTGAGGAAGCAAAAACTGGCTTTACCGATTGCAGTTAAATGTTTGCCCCTTCCTGCTACTAGCTCTCAGCTATAAAACTGGGGCGGGGATGACACAACACAAAAATTTAGGGGTGTTACTAATTTGTTTTGTGGTTTGTTTTCTTATTTTTTAAACTTCTAAAGTTCCCCCCTAATAATTTAGGGGCTACCTGTCATGTAGGTGTATACAGTGGCAGAAGTATTTGTGGCACATAAGGTCTGACTTGTCTAGTAGATAGTTAAAAGGTGTTTATGGGTAGTTCTCTTATTGCCGAGTAGGTGCATGCATAAACAGAATGAACACACATTTCCATTCTTTTAAGTTCTTGAAATACACAGTGCAAGTTTTAACTCTATCCCCATGAAGGTATTGCTACCCAAGTAAGAGCAAAAGCAAATTAGAATTTTGCTGTTATTTGTCCTTCTACACTTGGGTAAGGTGTGAGTTAGTCTGCTTTTTAACATCACATCAAGGGGAAAATCCATGTAAATATCTATGGGTGTTGAGGGTTTTTCTCCTCACCCCCTGCCCCTGTTATTCATCATTCTTGGAGTCCCAAAGCAGTGCTTTGACATGCCTTAACTAAAAGACTTTATTAATACGAGTGAAAATTCTTCCATCTCGTGTTTATGAATCATTCAGTAGAAGGTTTTTTTGTTTATAGGTGTTTCACTAGCTGTGCTTGATGAAAAGCATCTCAACACGTAAGAGACCAAAGGTGCCATGCACTTCAAAATGGTTACTGTCTTGTCTGAAATTAGATGCCAGCAGTTGTATCCTCTGTGTGTACATGCCTTCGTTATGATTGCTGATGAAGAGGCCCTGAAACACTTGAAGGTTCTGGGTTGAGTGCATGTCTCAATAGTAACTACTTGAGAGGTGACATAAGTTAGCTTGCATCAAGCACTGCACTGCTGCAGCCAGATCTTGCTTAAAAACTAGTTTGGATATCTCAATCTTACAGTGCTTGTTTGGGTAGCTTGCTGATGTTTTCACCAAATTCTGAATGTCTGCTGTGAGGCAACTTGATTACTGCCCTATGGAGACATTGAAGGCATCTGTTCTTTTTCTGTGTCTGTTAGCCAAGTGTCAAGTCAGTGGTACAGGTTTTGGAAGAAGCAGCACGTTTTGCTTTAGAGGATTTTGATATATGCAACAGGAGTGACTGAATGTGTTTCTGCACCTCCCTATAGCTAATGCAAGAGAAGAATAAAACAAAGGTACTTCTACTGAGAATTGCTGATAGCAGTCCAAATATATTCAGCTATTGAAGTCTCTGCAACTTCTGAGCAGTTTAAAAACCTACTTCAGAGTGAATCTTTGCTTCAGCAGTGCAGAAGCCTTAGTCTGGAAATGTGCTGCCTCCCCATTATGTAAAATTCTGTTCAGGCTTTGCTGAGAAATACTACTTCTAGAAATCAGTTTTCCATTTAGTGTTCATATTCCTCACGAAAACTTTGCCTCTGTGCTAAAATAATCGAACACAAATATCCTAAAGTTGGGCATATATTGATGTCAAAGCACTATTGGGCACAAGCACTGTACAGCACCAACCACACACTCACTGTCGTAAAGGACAGCGAAGAAATTGTAGTCTGATCCATATTACAGTTAAATGTACTAGAATGTTACCTTAAAGGTAAATTTATATAATTATAATACTAAATTTAAAAGGTCAAGCTTTTGCATTAGGGAACTTTATAGAAAGGTTTGCTAGGAAAGTCATCCTTTCTCATATGTGTCAAAGTAGTGACTTCTGTGGAAGAGAAGGGAGTCTGCTAGCAAATACTGATTTGGTTCCAAATTGCATGCGCCATTTTTGCAACTTTTCGTGGTTTAGGAAAGTATGCTGATACACATAAAATCAAATATTAAAGTTTAAGTCGCAGAACTCTCTTAGTTTGTGATCAAATGTAAAAAAAAAAAAAATAAAAATCTATATAGCTAAAATACTTGTATTTAAAGCTAAACAGAAAATTTATTTTTCTTTTGAAGCTGGAAGAAGGATTGTGGATGCTAGAAAAAGAATTATATTTGTGGTTAAAGGGCTTTTACTTTTTGAAAGTTTCATGGCGTAAAAACAAACAGAGGATGATAAATGTTCTACACTTTAAAAATGCCCTAGTGTAATCCTTCTTAAGGTTGAGTACTTACATAGGTATATACAGGGTTAACTAAAACATATTTTTACAAGTGGTTGTGTGTGTGAACCTTTTTGGACATTTTATTTGAACTTTGCATAATTTGATGCAGATTCACATTCCATCTATCTGATTTTAATTGTGTGTGCTACAGTAGGACCTAGTTTTTCCTTTTTTGAGTGCAGTTTACAGATGATTAGAATAGAACAGACTATTTGTAAGAAGGGACCTACAATGATGATCTGGACTCAACCGCCTGACTAATTCAGGGCTGACCAGAAAGCTAAAGCATGCTGATAAGGGCATTGTCCAAATGGCCTCTTAAACATTAATGTGCTTGGGGTATTGACCACCTTTGTAGGAAGCCTGGTCTGTAGTTTAGTACCTATGTAATGTTAGAAGTGGGTGGTGTTTTGGTGGTGGGATTTTGTTTGGGTTGTGCTTGGTGGTTGTTTTTTCTCCTGTGTGTTTGGGTGTGTGTTTGGTTTTTGGTTGGTTGTTTTTTGGGGGGAGGGTTTGCTTTTGGCTGTGTGTTTTTTTTGGGGGGGGGGTGAGGCTGTGTTTTGTTTGGTTAGTTTTGTATAGCTGCATCCAGGAAAAATATGTCGTGGCTAGTTTTTTAATCCATCACTTATTACAGAAGTCATTGAATGAAATTGATTGTTAGCAACACTTCTCAGATGATAGAATCAGAGGCAGAAAATGGGACAGGATGAAAGGGGAAATCAGATAACCTTCCTTCTTGTACTGGAGAGATGGTAGTCAACAATTTTGAGGTAGTTTTGCACAGATACATACCCATCTTTTGTGTAATTCAACTAGTGATAATTAAATGTAATTTGATTGCTGGATGTTCAGCAAGGACATGTAGATATTGTTTTTCAATGTTAAGGGTTTTTTTGGTGATTGTAGGCATGCTAAAGTATGAGAGTGCAATTTGGCTCTTGCCATAGCAAATACTTTCTTGCATGAAACTTACTCGTATTTGTTGTAAGTTATTATTTCTGATTGCAGTTCAGGGAATATAAATTGACATTCTATTCTTGCTATGCATGAAGTTCCAGATCGGAGTGACTAGTTCCTACAAAAATCTGACCTCAATTTGAGAACAGGTGAAGTGGCTTGACAAAGTAACCCCTTCTACCCCCTTGCCTCACCTTACTGCAGCATTCAGTGCTGTGATTCCATATTTTCTATATTCAAACTAATACAGTATCTGGAAATGTTTGACATATGTATTGTATTGGTCACTATAGCAATGAATTTTCGTTTTCTGACTGAAACAATTTTCAAATGGTAAGTTAAAGCATTTTTAAGGGTTTAAAATACTTGTAAACTCTTGTATGCGCTCTAGTTGTTTATTCCTGCAGTCAGGAGCGGGGAGAGGAGGGGAATGTGTATTTGGTAGTCCCTATTTTGTGGTTTGGATTGATATTTTTTGAAGCCTATAATGTGGAACTTGCCTTTGTCAAACAATTTATTTGGTTTTATTTCCCCCTGAATGGAACCGGTACCATAATGACACCCCCTATGATAACCAAGAATGCAAACTGTAGGTGATTTTTGTCAGATGATGACATTTCACTCAAGTATCCTAGTGCTGTCAGTTAATTATTTTCAGAACTACTCTTAGGTTGATGTACTTGGTTGGACATGTGTTGCTTTTCTTTCTGCTCTTTCCATGCCCACTAGACTTAAGGACTTCTGTGGTGGAAGGAACATGTTGCCAAAGAAGTGTTAAATATTGCATCTCCCTAAAGAAGCAGCCCTGTTGCAGAGGTGCATGCTGGTTTTACATTAAATTTAGCCTAATGAAAGGACAGATTTTCATGAGGACCCTGTGCCTTTTTGCAGTTGAACTTGGTTAGCTAAAAGTGAAACTGCTCAGAGTATGCTGTGTTAAATCTGATTTAGAGTGAAGGGAGTCTTTGTAGCTCTTGCTTGTGTGGATTATGTTAAATCCTAGAGCCCACTTGTTTGGGCAAAGTAAGAAATGAGTGACCTCAGGGCACTTCCCTCCTACAAGTTGAGAAAATAGAAGCTAGAGAGATAACTAGCTTTCCTGCCTCCTTTTCAGAAATCCCAGAGGCATGTAGCTGCTGTCACAAACCTCAAGAGACTGAGTCAAGTGTCTTAACTGTTCTTCTTTCCAGTATCTGCACCTTCCATATCCAAACCTCTTAATGTCTGATTCTATGCACCAACATTTGTGATCTGTTTTTTTTTTAAGGACTGTTGTGAATTACTTGGCGTGAGGATTACAAGCTGAAAATAGTATACTACAGTTTAGTAATAGAAACTGTTTAACTTTAATGAATTTGAGATTGCTTAGAAAAAAAACCAAACAGACAAAACAACCCCAAAGCATTTGAAGAAAAAAAACCCTTCAAAACAAGGGAGAATGTTTGCTACCTTGGGAATCGCTTGAAAACGTTCTCCCTACATGAGTACTTTTGGGCTTTAGGCCATTACAATGTTTTCAGTTCAGCTTGCATAGCATATAAATTTAAAACTAGTTTTAGTTTTTAGTTGCTGGTCATTTGTTGGGGGGGCGTTGTTGTTGTTTGCTTTAGTTTGTGGGGGTTTTTTTGTGGTTTTGTTGTATTTTTTTGTTTTAAGAAGTACAGGGTCAGTTTTTACATGTTCCATATGTTTTTCAACAAAATTTTATTAATTCTGGAAGATTTACTATGTAAAGCCCTCTGACAAGGTAGGTTCTGGCAGTGTTATCTTTTGAACACCTTGCTGATGATGGTTGTTACACTTTTATAACTGTTTGTAAATGCCTTGTTTGGCAGCATTTGTTCACAGCTCATATGATGTCTGAACTTTCTGATGTAGTAATAGCTCGTGACCAGTTAAAGGGTACAATTAAGGATTATGACTACGCGTGAAAGCAGCCTTGGGATACTGTGGGGTTTTGTGATTACCTTCCCCCAAGCTTCTCAGTCATAGTTTGAACATTGCAGGTGTCTTCTACTGGCTGCTCATTGTCAGTAAAAAACACATTGTGACCCTTGGTATCAGTCTGTGGTCTGTGCACCACAGTGGAGGGTTTTGATAATTTGAATCCTGATCTTTAAATAGCTATTTTATATATGAAGATACTTAGAGATCTTTTTTCCTTTCAACAGGTGGGAAGGAGAAACCAAAAACCAATGCGGAAGAGCTACAAATTAAAAAAGTTAAGAAGAAAAAGAAAAAGAAACATAAAGAGAATGAGAAGAGGAAGCGTCCAAAAATGTACAGCAAATCCATTCAGACCATCTGCTCAGGATTGGTTTCTGATATTGAGGATCAGGAAGCCAAAGGCATCATAGATGATCATCTTAAGGATTTCAATGGGAAAAATATGGATTCCAAGAAGGACTGTGAGTCCAAGATACCAGAGAACAGTGAGTTTCCGTTTGTCTCGTTAAAGGAGCCACGGGTTCAAAATAAACTGAAAAGGTTGGACACATTGGAGTTCAAACAGCTGATTCATATTGAGCACCAGCCTAACGGAGGTGCATCAGTTATCCATGCCTACAGTAATGAACTCTCCCACTTATCTCCTGTGGAGATGGAGAGATTTGCAGAAGAGTTTGTGGGTCTGGTTTTTAGTGAAAATGAAAACTGTGCAGCTTACTATGTAATGGGTATTGTTCATGGGGCAGCTACTTATTTACCTGACTTTTTAGACTACTTTTCATTTAATTTTCCCAATTCACCAGTGAAAATGGAGATTTTGGGAAAGAAAGATATAGAGACAACGACTATGTCAAATTTTCATGCTCAGGTAAGAGGTTATACATTTTACTTTCTAAAGTCATGTAATGGTTTCAAACAACTGTGAATGGGTTTTGGGATTTTTTTTTTTTGTCTGGTTGTATTATGGTTTTTTTTGCTGTTGTTTGGTTTTGTTTTTTTTTTAATATGACTGCTATTGGCTGTGCTGTGTGGATGATGCGGAAGGCTAGAAGTAAGGGAATTTTTAAAGTAATGAGTTAGTTCTGCAGGTGGAAAGATAAGGAGCTGACCTGAGACAAATTTGGATTTTTATGGAGGAGGGGATGTGTTTGCATGTGCACGTGTGGGTAGGTTTCTTTGGATTAGTTTTTGTAACTGAAGCTTAACTGAGTTTTGGAGGATTAAAATGATTTAGCTGCAGCTATCTGCATGTCTGAACTGTAGTTTATCTGTATGAATTTCCTAATGAAACTGAAATACTTCAATACATTAGAACACTGTTACATGGAAAACCTGTGTAGGGTACAGTTAATTAGTTTCATTTGTAGTTTGAGGCTTCTACAACTATCCTTAGATTACCACGTTGGTGATAGGGGTATTAAGTGAAGCCCTTACAGATATTCTGAAATAGTTTAAGAAGAAACTCAATCCTGTTTTTCATTGTATAAACTTTAGTTCATAATTGCCAGTTAACTCCCTGTTCATGAGTTTAAACACTGTATGGAACACGTTTTAAGCTATTTTCGTCTTCACTTTTTAGACAATTGTGAAGAATTTAATTGTGAAGTTACACTGTCATCTCTATCAAAAACATGTTTTTGTTTTTGTTTTTTTTTTTCCTCCTTTGGTTCTATAAACATTTGCATGGAACACGATGACAGTTATTTACAGATTTCAGGTATGTGTTATACACAAGGATAGGCAGAGCTGAAATGTTCAAAGAGAACATTTGCAGTGCTGGTTAAGAAAACATCCACTGCCATGGAATATGAAAGTTCTGGGTAATATAGTAACTTTTTTTTTTCCCCAGTATGAAAACAGACTTCTTACTTTAATGGTTAAGACCACAGAACATACTATGGGCAGCTATGGGGAGCTGCTCTGTCTTAGGTCATTTATTACAAAAAAAAAAGCTGGACCTGTCTTTGCAAGAGTTACTTAAGTTCAGCATCTTGTCCTGGGCAGCATTAATGCAAGCATAGATACGTGGTAGTATCTGCCCTAAAGAAATAGTTAAAGTCCTAATTTTATTTTTATGAATTATAATGGAATTATTTTACAGAAAGGATGGATTAATTTGGTATTATGATGGCTGTCACCAGTATCTGTAATTAAATTAGTCCTGTGGTCTTTGGAATTGAGATAGTAATTTCCTATTTTTATGGAAGTGAAGGAGGAAGGGAGAAAGAATGTAGCACATGAAGGAAGCTAAACTGTTACAGCATCCACCTGGTCAACTTCATAGTCTCTCTTCTATATTTTACTTGGATGGAGCTTTAATTCTGGTATCTTCTTTTCCTTTTTTTCCTCCCCCTCTCAGTTTTTTCAGTTTTCATAGCATTTTATCACTTGTCAGAGTTTGGTTGCTTGACAGAAAACGCTAGGCTCCTTATATTTTTGCTAACATAAAGGGTGTAGTATGTATGAATAATGTATACAGGCATACACCAGATTTACTTGTATCATCATCTGCGTCACATGGCTTTTTCCTGGAATATTTAAGTTGGTATCTTGGTTGCCTAGCTATTGATTCTATATATATATTTTTTTTTCTTTCCTCTTACTCTGGCTGCTTATTTTATCTTTCTCAGGTGATCTGCTACAGTTCAAAGGTTTTGCTAATTTAGTGTTCTCCTTTCTGTCTGGGGCCAATATCAAAAAAGGTGTCTAGGAACGAGTATTAGTTGAGTAATAGTAGTGATACTGTGTCAGAAGGCTCATCCTTCAGGGGCCTTTTTGAATCTGAAAGTTGTGAATTTTGTGAATATATGTATATATTTTTAACCTTCAGATGTATGTTTTCTTTTGTGTGGATCTTTAAATTTTTGATTCACTGGTAACAGTTGCCCCTCTGTTTTTGTTTTCTGCCCCTGCCTTCCTTTATAAGAGGTACTAAACAATTGTATAACTTGTTACATTTTGTGCAAATTGATAATATTCTTCTGCCACGCTGAGTTCTTTCTGAATCTTTTAAAGGTATTTAAATGTGGCATTGCAGTATATTTCTATAAAATTTTAAATGCGGTTTTCTGTTCCTGCTTTGCAAGAGCTCCGTGATGCTGTGTTCCCTCTTGTCCTGAGCTGTCAGACCAGTATCTAGCAGTTGTGTAGTCCTATTTGAGAGGTGAATGGTTTCTTGATGTCTTAGGAACTTACTCAAAACAGACTGGAGAAAACTATCTACCTCAGCCTCCTGTAGCCTTAAGAAACTTGGGCATTGCTTTGCTAATTTTAACTATAACACTGAAATGAGATTCGCTTTAATACATGACATTCCTTGATTGTTTTTGAGAACTCATTTTAACATATGTAGTCAGTCTGACAAATGTATTTGAAGGGATCTTAAAAAGTATTAAAATAAAAAGGAGGGATGAGCTAAGACTGAACTGGAAAGTATTTCATTTTATGAGAGTTTTTATTTCTCATGTTAATTCTTTCAGAACTACTCCATAATCTACCTCCTGTTTTGCAGCAGATGAAAATATCTATTACTTCAAAACAAAACAGCTTCAAGTCACTGGGCTGTGTGGTAAGAAGCAGATGCCACAGTAAATTCTGATGGCAAGATCAAAACTGTTGAAGTCCATAGTCTACTTGTAAAGTCTGCATCTCTCAAACAGTTTACTTAGTTGTCACAATTATTGCACAGAAAATTAACTCCTCTCAGGTTCCCAATATACCTGTCTTAGACTGAAGTAGTTAAATAGTTTCAGTTGCTAGATTAGAAGTGGGCAGAAGCTTGTGAGAATAGTTCTAGCAGGCGCAGGAGAGAGGAGTTTGTGTTGGACCTGGTTCTGTCTCATTAGAATTAGCTTTTAGATTTTGGGGGGGGAGAGGAATTGGGGAGTTTTTCATCACCTAGCTTGGGCCTGTGTTAAGTACTTTATTTACTAAATTTTTTAATTTATTTTTTATTAGTGAAACAGCTCTCTTTCTACAAACTGTCTAAGGCTTAGTCAGGCTGCTTCTGTAACTGGGAAAAATGGAATCAGTATGGTTATCCTTGTAGCCAATAAGTTCCTCCTTCAGGCAGTGGAAAGCTGATGTCTGTAGGTACAAACTTGGGCTCTGTCATTTGTGCTGATGGCAACAGTTGCATCAGTTACTTGATAGCTTTGAGCTTAATTGCCAGGCTCTTAAGAGGATTTCAAAGAACATAAATCAGCTTTTGCCACCCACTTGCAGTTAACGTCAGTTAAACTATTTAGTGCTGTTGGGGCAAATGCCTCTAATATTTTGAACCCATTGCTGTGTCCTCGTGGTGGGTAAGTGTAAATTTTTATTGCCTTGCTGAAACCTCAGAGCACCGTGATGATGCTCAGTGGATTGTTCCTTACTGTATTTCACTTCTGTCCCAGAGCCAGCTTCTTAGTACGAGGAGATGTAAAATGCTGAGCAATACCTAATGATTTCTTGTGTTGTAAGACAAGACTATGTGAAGCTGTATCTGACAAGTGCTCGAATGATGTGCTTGGTGGAGATCTCTAGGTGATTCCACACTTGGCAAAGAAATCTTTTGAAATGTTTTTGTTTTGTTTTGTTTATCCTCTTAATCTTAATCGTTTTGTCAGTCTTTTGTCCAGTGGACAAGGCAAACAGTTTATGCGTTTCTCTGTATCTGAAGATTGCTTAACAGCTCCTGGTTTTCATCTCCCTAGATTAAGTAATTTGAGTTATTTCAGTCTACCATTACATGTTATATCCTTACCTTTCTTACTACTGTCCCCCTATGCTCTCTTCAGTTGTCCTTGTTTTTCTTAAAATACAGTATTGAAGATGGACAGTGTCTGCCTGGTATATTGTTGTCAAGGAGAATGAGAAGATTGCTTTGAAATGTCTTGCAAATTACTGCTCTTTGTTATTTATAACTGCCTTTTTCAGAGCAGGTGTTACTGTGCTGTAGCTGCAGCTCCTCTTAAGTGAGTCACTCATTTTCATGTTTGTGCAGTTAGATATATCTGAATGTAGCTCTTTGCATTCATTAAGCTAAATTATATCCTGTGTATTCACATGCCTTCTCCGGTTTATCAAACATCTTGGTAGTTTTGATCCTTTCATGTAGTAGGCTTACAGCTTTGTATTGCCTGTAGGGTTCATAAACATACATCGTGTTATCATGTTAAGAGGAGAGACCTTTTTCATTCCAGTTCTCTGGAACTTTTATCTTTGATGTCTTCCTTGTTTGGGTCTTAAACTTCTATCTTTTGCAGAGAAGTTTTTGCTGGTTTCCTTTTATAATTTGTGTTATTCTGCTTGAAAATGTTGTTTTTCTAGTGTTTGAGGGGAATTGATGAAGATACTCTTTCTTTAAAGAAAATCTGAAATAATTGGTTAGTGTTTCTTATTATTAAAGATTTGTACAGTGTCTGTTTCCATATGTTGTGGTGTTACCCTGTGTTCTAGAAAGAATTCTTTACATGAGACCTATGCGTTTCTTCAGTTGTTTCAGTAGAACTTTGCTTTAAGCTTTTTGAATATTTGAATAGTTATTAAAAAGATGCAAAGGTTTTTAGACACTGCTTGCTGTTATGTAAGTTCCCCAAGATAGAACCTCTTTTTTTTTCTTTTCATCATCTGGATGATGAAAAATTAAATGTTAGCTCTGTTAAAGCATGTATATTGGCCTATCTTTTTTTATTCAAATGATCTGTATGATTATTTATAAGGGACTTATCTGATAGACTATGTCACCCTATTGTCTTCCAAGAAAAAAAAAGTTTTCACTTACTGATTACCATTGACCAGAGAATCTGTTCATATGGAATGGCATTAGGAATCTGCAACAGATGCTCATTTGTTTTCCACTTACAAGAGTTATCTCTCTAGATTGATTCTTGACAGTTTCAACCAATAAGTATGCAATGATAGTTGTATGTTGTTCTTCTTGGTCACATATTCTGTATTAAAAAAACCCAATCCTCAACAAAACCCAAAAGGTTTGTACTGGCAACTTGGACAGGATCCGAGACTGAACCTGGTTGTAGATCTTCCTGAGTTACAAGAGCATAGTAACTACTTTGCTTTCACAAGATCATTTTCCATGAAGGTATCTAGTTGATGCTATTCTTAAATTACTTTATTTAAATTCTTTATCAAACGTTTCACTGGGTTTTGTGTCACTGTATTCAGAATGCATCATCTTGCTTTTAAAAATTTCTGTCCATCCATTGTAGTATTTGAGGATTTCACGTGACATACGTGAAGTGATAAACTACTGTGGTAAAAGGACAGTGATGGAACAATACTGCACCAAAAATCTTGGGTTTGCGTTTCCAGAAACTTCCAATTGGGAAATGGTATGTTTGTTGAAACTAAAGCTTTACAATTATAATGGATCACCTTTGAGTAATGCTAAAACTGGCAAGGCATCTTATTCTGATACTAAAATGCTGATTAAAAATAAATAAATGAATTAGTAACCAAATAGATTTGCAAATATTTTTAAACTTGGAGCAATTTTGATGAATATTTGTTCAGTTGGTGTTTCAGTATTGGTGCCCATTTGGAATTGAAAATATACATAAGCATTTAAGGATTTGAAAAGAGTTGGCAAGGAGCAGAAAACATTTTGGGTTCCTAATTACAAAGTATACTGCATTGCCTCTCTGTGACTCTGGTGTCTGGGATAATGGGTTTAGAGGAATAATGGTGAATTTGAAGCTGGATATTTTCAGTTCTAAAATGCAAATGTGTAAATGCATTGCTTGAGCACTTCTGTTGTTCAGTGGAAACCTCCTATGCTCTCTGGTCTCCCAGAATATTTTTATTGTGTTAAAATACTTTTGTTGGTTTTGGTGGTCTTTCGTGGGGCTTTCTGTGTCGCTTTGTTAAAATTATGTTTGGTTCAGGGTGTTTGGACTTCCCCCCCCCTTCCTCCTTCTTCCTTTTGAGGAATGCTTTTCCAGGCTTCCTGTTTGAAAGCTGAAAAACGCAAAGAAACATAAACCTTTGAAATTCCACAGGAAAAAGATAGAGAACAACTGACTGTATTAAAAATAGGAATTCAGTTGTGACTTGCCCCAGTTTACATTTTTAAAATTAAGCTCTTGAAATGCTTGGTTTCTCTGAATGGTTCCTTACAGTTTGTTTCTTTTTCAAGCAGAAAATGGAAACATCTTTAACATGCAGTGTCTAAAATGTTTCCTCTGTGTAGGATGATAATGCTCAAAGATATTGTCAGAATTATATATATTCAGATTTAGTCTTCAGATTCTTTTAGACAGAAAGAATTGGTGCTTTTTAGAATTCCTTACATAAAACCGAGCAAGTGAAGTTACACTAAAAAATTACTTGATGCCATACTAGTCACAGAAGCAGATAATTCTAAACTTCTACTAATGCTGAATTCAGTGAAGGTTTTGATGTCATAATTTTCCATTACCTTAATGCAAGAGAATGACACACTCCTTTTGTGTGGTCTTAGATGACATAATTAAAATTTAACCTCCATGAGAAGAAAGAAGTTAGTCTATGTTGTATTTATTCAGTTATATTTAACTGTCCACTCTATTATACTGAATTTAATTGATGATAGGTTTTTTTGTGTATGTGTATTGGTTCCGGTTGTGTTGACCACGTGCTAGAACTGCATATCATTGGTTTATTCTTTTCTTCTGGGTTTAGATTGTAGCTGTTTATTTGAGCAGATTTGTAACTTTCTAAAAACATAGTCATGCTGTCACCTGTAAAATTAAATTCTGGGAGATTACATTGTGAAAGGTGTATAATATTTGACTTGTGGTCAGTGCATGCTTTAATGTACAGACTACTTAAAGAATTTGGGTGAATACATTTTTCATAATACCCAATCTAAACCTCCCCGGTGCAACTTGAGGTCATTTCCTCTCGTCTAGTCACTTGTTATTTGGGAGAATGGTAGTGGTAGCAGATGGGAATAAGGAAAAAGGCAGAAAAATGGTTCTCCTTAATCAAGGATGTGGGTGAAAAACATCATCTTAATAGTCTGGCCTGGAATGTTAGAATACTAAGCTACTTATGCCATTGGAAGAAACATCCTTTTGTGCATGTTATGTTTATCAGTAAACTGTGAGTAACACATTATGTCCACGTGTAGCTTCAGAACATGGTTTTGGAGTACTTTGGAATTGGTCTGTCTAGTAAGCCAGTAATGACGAGTGTCCTTTCCTGCGTCCCATTGCTTTAGTTGTGTGTGCTCTTGCTTGCTTTGTGCCAGTGCAGATACAGATGAGGAATGAGCTGATGCAGATTGAGGAGAAATTGGTATTTTCTGCTGTTTTGTCATAAAATCACTATTTGTTGGGGACGGGAAGCTAGAGGAATGTATGACTAAGGATTTGGGGAATAGGGGATTGATTGCTCTTTTCAAGTACATCTGTGGCGGCCTGTCATTACATTAGCTTGGACATTTTGTATAATCTTACTTTTAGTAATTCCTTTTCCTGGGTGTGTATGATGACTGAGGTTATCTGAAGAGGAGTGGTTCTGCATTTCTAGAATGCATACGGTTACATCAATCTGCCTTCTAAGAAGGGCACAATCTTGTTCCATCTTTTATGATTTAGTGCTGTTTTCAGGAACTGCTGCTAATTCTTCTCTGCACTGCTATAATTACTAGGAATTTTAATGGTTGGAGTGAGGACCATAGCTGAGCAGTGCTTCATTAACTGTTTTCCTTACCCTTTTTCTTTTCCTACTTTGGATGCAGAATGTCTAGAGATGCAGTGCAAGAGCCTTACTTTGTACAGTCATCTCTCTACTCTTTCTCTGTTCTGATCTGGTCATATTTCATCTAATAATACCACTGTGTGTTCAGCTTGTTAAATAGCAAATCAGAAGCTTAAGGGGAAAGTGATCCTCATCAATCTCTGGCCTGAGTATTTTGTTGATGTAACACAACATGTTAGATTATTAAAAAGAAAGCCCACAACCGTTATAACAATCTATGTTTCTCTTCAAGTTCAAAATAAAAGGGTTTATGAATATTATGGCACATACAGTTGTGTACAGGGAGCACAAGATGTGTTAGGACAGCACAGCAAAAATGAAGGAGTAACTGTCATTCTCTCGCTTCCTGTAATAACTCTCTACGAGCTGTGTGTTCACTGTGATAATTAGCTCCAGTTCATGTGCTCACATAGAGACCATACCAGAGAGGATGATTAGCAGAGGAACTGTTTATAGAGTTTAATTAGTTGTAACTCAGGGTTCTGCATGATTGTTACAGGAGGAAGGTAAAATGTCAGCTAGACTTTAGTAATCCAGGTAAGAATCCTTATTTATTAGTTATTGAGCAGAACTTACGTAAATAGCTCTTCACATTTGCTACTTTGCAATGTTATTTTCTTGAAAGGCAATAAATAATTATTACTCAATCTTACCTTCAGACTTTATCATATTTGATACATTCTGGCTTTAACATAAATGCAAGTTGTTACATATCTTTAATAAGGACTTCTGTCTTTGAGTTCATAGTAATTGACTTCATAATCTTAAATATACTGAAGGCTGTAGGATTTACACCAATCTGAAAGCATACAGTTTTAATCATTAAATGTGTTTAATTGGTGTTACTTTTGCTGTCATATTCTACTTGTAGGTAAAAAGAACATACTCTCATGGTACGTATAGAGCTGGCCCAATGAGACAGATCAGCCTGGTTGGAGCTGTTGATGAGGAAGTGGGGGATTACTTCCCTGAATTTCTTGATATGTTGGAAGAATCACCCTTCTTAAAAGTAAGGACAGAAGGAAATGGGTTGGGAGAAGGGGGACAATATACTGTCTAGTACTGTTATAATGAAGTGAGAGTATGTGATACTTGCTTAGATAATTGAGTGGTCTAATGAATGTTTTTACTGTGACAAAGGCTGCCTTTAAAAAGTTTTAAAAATAACTCACTTCAAAACTGTGGCTTGTATTTCTCATTAGTGTACACTGCCATGGGGAACACTTTCTAGTTTAAAATTAGAGAGTCGTAAAGACAGTGATGATGGTCCTATTATGTGGGTACGTCCAGGAGAACAGATGATCCCTGTGGCTGACATGCCAAAGTCACCTTTCAAAAGGAAGAGGTATGTTGAATAATTTTTCTTGATGAATGCCTGGTTACTATTCTTTCTCTACAAATTCATTTTATCCCGAATCTTTTAGTGGTTAATGCTTAATATAATTTCTGGAAAAATCTCAAAATATAGTTTTAAATTGTTTGATTCTGTAAGGACATGGATATTTGTTTTAAAATTGCTTACTCTCTGGCCAAGGTGCTGGTCCTCCAAAAAGAGCTCCAGTAGGAATTTAAGGTGAAAACTGCAGAGAAATGTGAACGGGCATACAATTACTGATGTATGCCCTGAGACTGAAGAACTAAATACCCCTGTTCTTAAATGTGAGTGGATGCTTAAAGACCTTAGGGGAGAACGGTGTATGTCTCATCTGGAAGGTAACACCTCCAGTGTTAAATGACATCTTTAAGCTTTGCAGTGGTACTTTGTGTAAGAACCAGTTTAAGAGTAGGGATGTCCTCTGCAGAACTTTATAAAGACCTAATTTCTCATGACACATAATATTCAAGTTCTCTTGTTCCAAAGTCAAACATAAAACGGGAGTGTACAAGAAGTGGAAGCAGGATTAATTGCTTCAGAAGTAGTATAGAGACACTGCCCAACCATGAAGGGGATCCAGCTAAAGCCAACGACCGTCTGGAGTTGAATTTGGCTAGGGATATGAAGGGCAACAAGGACAGACAAAGAAAGGTGTCTGCTCAATGGTGTAAACAGCAAAGGACATGGAAAAGGCCAAGATACTCAGTGCTTTCTTTGGCCTTGTCTTTACTGGTGAGATTTACTTTCAGGAATGCCAGGTCTCAGAGGCAGTAGGGATGTCTGGAGCAAGGACTGCTTGCCTTCAGTGGATGATAATCAGGCAAAGGACATACGGATTAGACAGACACAAACCCATGGGACCTGCTTGAACCCACAAGTACTGTGGTACAGTATCATTGCAAGGCCACTCTTGGTTGCCTTTGAAAGGTCATGGCAATTGGCAAAAGTTGCTGAAGGCTGGAGGAACGCAAATGTCACTCAAATCATTTAGTAGAATAAGAAGCAGGACCTAGGGAACTGCAGGCCTGTCAGCCTCACCTTCATTCTGGGAAGGATGCCATTTCAAACATGAGTGACAAAGTAATTGTTTGGAGTAGCTAGTATTTATGTACAGAGGGGAAACCATGCCTTATCTACCTTGTAGCATTCTACAACAAAATGACTGCCTCACAGGAGAAGAGGAATGCCAGGGGTGTTGCTTATCTTCAGTTTAGCAAAGCTTTCCACACTACATTCCTAACTCCTGTAAATCCTGATAGACCGAAGGACAAATTGGACTGATGGACAGTGAAGTGATTTAAGAACGGGCTTAACTGTTGTGCTCAAAATGTTGTGATCATCACAAACTCCATCTGGAGGACAGTCACTACTGCAGGAACTCGGGCAATGTCGTCTTGTGCCAATACTGCTTAACATATTTGTTAATGACTGGGATGCTGAGAGTGTGCTCTGCCCCCTCAAGTTTGCAGGTGACAGAAAACTGGACAGAGTGGTTGATGCATCACATGGTTGTGCTGACAGTGAGAGGGACCTTGAGAAGCTCTAGAAATGAGCCAACTCAGTGGCTTAGGAAGTTAACACAAGGATGTGCAAAGCGCTGCACTTGGGAGGAAAAAACCCTTACACCGGTACAGGCTGGGAACCAACTGGATGGACAAAAGCCCAACAGAGAAGGACTTGAGGGTCCTGGTGGATGACGGGTTGACCATAGGCCATCAGTGTGCTTTTGTCAAAGCAGGTCAGCAGCCTCCTGGACAGGAATAGGAAGAGCATTGCCATGAGATTGAGGGAGATGATTGTTTTTCTTCCAGTCATCACTGGGGAGGCACATCTGGAGTAGTGAGTCCAGTTCTGGGCTTCCATTACAGGACAGACATGGGCATAGTGGTGCAGGTCTGATGACATGAAAGGCGGGCATGGGAGAACTGGGATTTACCCTAGAGAAAATGCTCAGTGGGATCATACTAATGGGTATAAGCATCTGATGGGAGGTTGTATGAAGGATGTCTTTCAGCAATACCCAGTGATGTGACAGGGCATAATGAGCACAAACTGAATTACAAGAAATCCCATTTAAAATTAGTTAAAAAACCTCTAAATTTACTTTGTGGATGGTTGAGCACTAGGACAGGTTGCCCAGAGACTTGTGGAGGATCTGTCTTTAGACTTGCTCTCAACTTGACATGGTCCTGAGCAGTCTGCTCGAGTTGAGTAGGGGAGGTTGGGCTACACAGTCTGCAGTTGTCCCTTCCAACCTTGGCTATGTTAGAATTATAAAAAGATCTTGGAAAAAATGTGGTGCACAATGTTGGCTCCAGGGTGGCCAAGAAAATGGTCTTGTGGCTCTGATCTTGCTCTTCAGTGTTTCCTTCATGTTCATTAAACCCCGAAGAAATAACCTGCTGCTGCTTCTCATTCCCAGTTCTACAACATGGAAGTAAATACAGATACAGTTTCCCAGCGATTGGGTAGAAATGTAAATAATGAAGAATAACCTCAGGGACAATTGAAATGTATATCAAAGGGTCAGGAAGCAGCAAAGGCAGGCAGGTCCATTGTGACAAACCTGTGTTGAAGTCAAGCTGTTAAGCAAGTGTGTGGCCCAGCACACCTCTGGCCAAGGTGAAGACCAGCTTTCCTGCAGCATGGCTCAGGCAAGGACCAAAGGCCTAGGCCTGATCTTAAATAGAGTTTTGTGCTTGCTGGCTGCATTTGTGGGTGGAGGCTGAAGTTGAGACTGCTTGCTTATGAGGGTTCTTTAGTGCACTCAAGGCCCTGATACTGTGGTGGTGTGGGCTTTTTGGAGTTTATTTTTATTTTTTGTTATTGCTTAGATGTTCTGATTTTTTTCATAGCTCATTACATTTACTTAGTGTTTTCTTACTTGACTATATGTTCTCATTGAATGGAGAAGAACAATCCTATTGACTATGGTGAAAATTAGTTAATTGAGAGAAATTTCTGTATCGCTAATGTTGTTTTTCTTACACAGAACTACCAATGAAATAAAAAACTTGCAGTACCTACCTCGAACCAGTGAACCCCGTGAAATGCTGTTTGAAGACCGGACACGAGCCCATGCCGATCACATAGGACAAGGTTTTGAACGGCAGACTACAGCTGCTGTGGGAGTATTGAAGGCTGTGCACTGTGGAGAGTGGTATGTATTGATTGACTTACCGAGGTGTTTGAAAAATATTTCCCTTAATTTCCATTTATAACTGGTAGGAGCACAAAACAGCTTCATCTAGTAATTGGAGATTTAATGAATATTAGTGGATACTGGACTACACTGGACTTTTCCCTCCCCCCACCCTGTCTCTGTGCACTAGATGTTTTTGCTTTCTGCTAGATTGCATAGTTTTGCTACGTGGTTGAAACTAGAAACATTCCTTGCAATGACGGTTTAATAGCTATAATTAGGTTGCTGTAGCTGAGTTGGATGCAAAAATAACTTCGAACTTTGTTTTGCTTTAAAAAGTATGTATGCACTGACATGAGATTCTGCCTCAGAGGTGCACGTGAAGACCTTTTGGCAATTCTCTGTGCTGTCTGGAAATGAACATAATCTTTAGGCTTCTATTTCAAAGTCACATCTGTTAGAACCCTGATTTATTGATGGTGGCTAACCTAGGAAAAAATCCTGTTGGAGGCTGTGATATTCTTTGCTGTCTGCCTTTTGGAATTTCCATGTGGCAATTAATTAATTTCCTTTGAAGCTATTTACATTTTAGCCAAATAAAAAGCCAATAATCATAGTAGCTTCCTGGCCCAGATCTGAGAAGCATTTTTGCAATGTTCTGGCCTTGGTTTGTGGTAATGATCTTAGTTTTGGAGGTTACCTTTGCATATGTAAACACTATAAAAACACCTTTTGCTCTTTGTATCTGTCTAGAAATCAGAGGAGTGAATTCCATTTGGATTAAATGATGCAAATTTGTGTTACAGTGCATGAGTTCATTGAGGCAGAAAATTGACTAATTGTTATTGAGGAAGAACTGAATTGTTTAGATGTTAATGTGTTTGTGTTTTGGGCTCTGAGGTTTTGCAGTTTACTTCCTTTTCAGGTTTTTGATAGCTGGAGCCTCACACTTTCTCCTTGCTCTGCAAGAAGCTGGAGCGAATCAAAACTGAGCAGTGGTAGCAGGGCGAGAGCTGAGATACTGTGTAGATGTTATTATTTTAAATTATACTTTGCACATATGAGAGAGAGAAACAGAATCAAAGCTCTATCAAAAAATCTAAAGCCAAACTACCGAAGCAAAACTCCACTCCTCAAACTTGTGTGCCTGTGGAAATCAATAAGAATTGAAATTTATTCTAATTTTTATGTCTGCGGGAACTTCCTATTCTCATTACATACATGCATAACTAGATCCTCTTCCCTTGGAAATCATTGTGTTCATTTGTGTTACAGAAACAAGTTTTTGTGCTTTCCCGATGTAAACAGTCATCTTCTCTCATATGCTGGAACTTGTGCAAACTACTTGTGAAACTACTTTTAAACGTGAAAATATTAGTGGAATTATCAACATAAAAAATATGTAAATTAAAAAGTGATCTGAAAATAGGCAAAACTGTCCAAAAAACTTTAAAGTATTTAAGCTTGAGGGAGGAGGAAGTAACCATCAGAATTTCTCTTCAGTGTAAGTACTGAAAATATGTCTTCTAATAAATAAAAATAAGAATAAAAAATTGGGACTGACATGCAGAGGAGGAATATATACAACACAATCAACACACAAATTATGTATTTCAAGCTTGATTTAACCTCAGATTTCTCCTTTCCACTTTTTTATATAATTTTGAAAAGCCACTTCACTGTACTTACATGAAGAGATTCATGAGGGCTTGTGAAAATGAAGCACCGTTAGTTGGTGTAACATGTTTACAATTTCATATACTAGCTTTCCTGTACTTTTTATGCTGTGTGTAGATTAAAGGAAACAGCGTAGATGGGAGTGTTGAAAAATCTGGGTGGTAGTTTTCTGTTGTGTGTTTTTTGTCTGGTGGGTTTTCTTTTTTGGTTGGTTGTTTTGTTTGTCTGTTTTTAAAATCTGATTAAATAGTTGAACAACACTGAAAGCTGGAGATACTCCAGGGGTAATTAGGCCACTTATGGCAGTAAAAACACACATTTTAATTGTGAGCAATAACCATCTATAAAATTTATGTTTTCTTTGAGGAGAAAACAGAGCAATTCCTAGACTTGCTGAACTGAGTTGTTTGTTTTCAGTTAATACAAAAAGGAATTGGGTGTGCGAGAAAAGAAAAGCTGTGTATTTAAGAAGTTGCTGTAGATTTTAGAATCCACCTATCCACTATGACATAAATTTTGCTCTTTTTAATGTTATGTAGGATAAGACAGTAACAACTTTTGAAAGGCAAACAGCAGTTTTTTTGGGATAGAGGACAAAAGTGGAAACAAAACAATATATTTTTTTGACATTCCAGATACTAATTTTTTGCTTTCCCAAATATTGACTGGCTCTTGATTTATGTTGTAAAATTACTGGGTTATAGTTTTCTATTTCTGTGAATATTTACAAACTGTAGAAGAGCTCTGGCTATTGCTAGCATACATTTTAAAGACTGCACTGCATTGAAGCTTGATGAATGCTGGTGTTGTGATCATACCATTTTTGTAGTTGATGCCAAGCAGGCTTTAGAATTTATGAAAAGCCAGTGACTTTTAAAATTATGGAAACGTTGAAGATTTTTATGTGGGAAACTTGGGTGGACAGACAGCAAAAGGCACTTCATGGACTTGTTAGCAAAAATAACCCCCTGTGTCCTGTGCTTCAGCAAGCAGCTTTCAAGTTTGTGCTCCAGACCATGAAGTTATTAGTGTTTCTCTATATGATCACAGGAATGTCTTATATATTACCAGATGTTGTGTATTGGGTCAGAAGTATTCATGGTAAAACCTGTAGTCGTTTTTGTAGCACGTTTTGGAAAGTTAGTGCAAAAAGAACCCAGCCATTTCAAAGAATGAGACCAAGGAAGAAAAAATTATTGCCAAAAGTAGTTCTAGCAGTGCTCTGATAGGGACTTAATTTTTATTTTTTTTTCTGAAGTCATCTTTATAGTTTTGTTTGGATTTAATGTGTCTCTAGAGATTTAACTGAACTATTCTGCTACTGCTTTTTTTTGTGGCTTTATTCTGGGGGAGGGGTGGTGGGGGTGGTATGACACCCTCTAAACTACAGGGTTTGCATAACATAATCCAAAAGTTCTGCTAAATGTCAAATCTGCAAATGAAGAATTTAAAAATGATCTGGCAGTAACTTTCTGTGTTTGCAAAAGGAATACCATGCTTTGTGATAGAATTGCAGAAGAGTCAGTAATGTGTATACTGTTGCACATAATGACTGAGAAAAGGAATGATTTTTAAAAAAAATCAAGTATACTTGGTCCTGTATGATGTATAAAAAACTGTAAGAGTAGACACTGCTGTGAAAACATTGCTTTGGATTGAAGTTCTTGTAGTATGCAAATATTATTTGTATTTATTTTAATTCTTGATTTACAAATATTGAATAGAGAAATATTTTTAAATAAAAAAATATATGCATTATAATGTGTATTTTACATATATT
>JANHFX010027054.1:0-14995 GCA_027560015.1 Chloroceryle amazona | reverse complement strand
CCTGGACATGCAGCACTGTGTGGTGGCTGTGCGGACCCAGAGGTCACCAAGCCATCTGACTCCTGCCCCAAGCATTAGTCCCAACACTGACCCCTGAGGAACACCACTCATCACTTCCTGATCCTTCTGTAGTAAAGCAATGGTTCCAGAGGTTCCGTCATAACATCTTAATTGCCTCTCACACTGGAAGGACAGGTAATGATTTTCCTCATTTTGTGGTGACTCCATCCACTCATCCCAGGCAGTGAGACTGTCTGAGTTGCTCTTTCTGCCTCCATTTATGTCTCTTTGCCAGGCTCAGCCCTTTGACAAACCTGCTGCCACCAGATGGGAATGGCCCTGGTCCATGTGAGCACAAAGGCAGTGAAGAACAGACCTTGCTGGGACTAAGCTGACAGAGCAGTGACTGGCCATGGTGCATGGCAGGGTCCCCTGAGCTCCAGGGGGAATGCTCCAGGTCTGCATCCAGCCTGGAACTTGTGCCAGTAGGGAGCTGAGAAGCAGCTGGGGCCACATGCCAAATGCAAGCTTTTCAATGCTTCCAGGTCCACCACCGCAGCTTCTGAGAGCGATGGACCTCTCATTTAATGTGGCAGGTGGGACAACGCACTGAGGCAGGTGGGGACTTGTGCTGTCACAGGGACATATGGTCTGTGACCCCACCTCAGGGATCGGGTCCCTCAAGGAGATGTGTTGACTCCCAAGGGGACCTTGAAGCAGTCCTTGGGATCTGAAGGTGTAGGAACCCTTAGCCACCCATCTTCCATGGTCCTTGTCCTAGCAAGGATGGCAGGACCAGACTCAGCCCTGCTCCTGAGATGGGCACAGACCCAAAGGCTTGGAGATCAGCATCAAGCTGGCGAGAGCACCCTGTGAACACCACTGAGCAGGGCACAGGCAACGGCACACAGCGGTGCTTTGCTCACAGTGGCAGCAGTGACTGTGGTGTACTGGTTCCTTTTAACGTGTGTCCGTTCCCTGCATAGCACCTGCACACCTTCCAGCCATGAGTGGGACCAGGAGACATTCCCCGTCCAGTGGAGCCCTTCATCCACCTCCTGGGGTCCTGAGCATCCACCTTCTTGGGAGGAAATGTGGATGTGCAAAAGCAGGAGAACCAGTTTCACCAGTAGTTCCCTTGAGCAAACAGCCTGTCTGGGTGCCGAAGACCAGGCAGGGCTCGGGGCAGAGTTATGGGATGGGGCTGTGCCCAGGCGGAGGGCATGTGGCACCCCTGGGTCTGGGCAGATGGCTCGAGGACACTCTGGATTTTTGAGGGAGCTCCTCCATTTGCTGTAGCTCTTCTCGATGAAACCCAGCGGGAGCTGCAGGGCTCTGAGCTGCCCCAGCCAAGGGGGACCAGGAACCTCCACTCTCCCAGCACCATCTCTCCTGGGGTCCATCTGCCAGCCACAGGCTGGGCTGGTGGGTGAAGGCGGATACAGGGGTGGGAGCCAGGACAGAGGTTTCTGGGAAAGGTAATATTGCCTGTAAATAGCTCAGCTAAAAAAAATGATAAAAGGTACTTCAGTTTACACTGGATATTTCTGAGCCAAGTCACCGGTAATGGCTTAATAATTTTGTTGACAAAGTCCTCAGTGCAAAAACTTTCAGGCAACAGAAAGCTGGAGCTGGGGGGAGGCAGAACCTGTGAGCCCCAACAGGACCAGGCAAAAGACTCCCTGGAGAACATCTTCCCAAACCCACATCACCTCCCCAGCACGTGGCATCGCACACAGCCCCCGTTGCATCCACACCTGCTCCCTTCCTGGGCTCCCACAGAAGCCCCTTGATTAGCTAATTAGCTGATTGATTTAATGTTTACCACCTCCTGCTGAACGGGCTGAGCATCAGCCCTTTCTCCTTCCACCTTGGTACTCCAGGAGGCAGAAGGCAGTGTCCCCTCATGCCCTGCACCCAGGGGATGCTGCCCCAGCTGGGCTCTGGCAAGGTGTCAATACCCCGGCTCTGCGCCACATACAGAAGGCCCCTCAAATTTCTTCAGATAATCCCACTCAGAGGGGTGTCTGATAAAAGGTGGGATGGGTCTCAGGGCCAGCAGTGTGCCCAGGTGGCCCAGAAGGCCAGTGGTATCCTGGCCAGTATCAGAAATAGTGTGGCCAGCAGGACTAGAGATGTGACTGTTCCACTGCACTCAGCACTGGTGAGGCTGCACCGTGAGTGCTGGGGTCAGTTTTGGGTGCTGCAGGATAAGACAGACCTTGAGGTGCTGGAGCAGGTGCTGAGAAGGGCAACAAACCTGGTGAGAGGTCTGGAGAATAAGCTGAGGGAGCTGGTTAGTCTGGAGAAAAGGAGGCTCAGGGGAGACCTTCTCACTCCCTACAGCTCCCTGACAGGAGGTTGTAGAGAGGGGGGTGTTGGTCTCTTCCCACAAGTCACAACCAACAGGACAAGAGGAAATGGCCTCAAGTTGTGTCAGGGGAGGTTTAGGTTGGACATGAGAAAAAACTTCTCTACTGAAAGGGTTTCCAAAGGTTGGACCAGGCTGCCCAGGGAGGTGGTTGAATTGTCATCCCTGGATGTATTTAAAAGATGTCCAGATGTGGACCTCAAGGACAGGGTGTAGCAGTGGCCCTGGTAGAGTTAGGCAATGACTGGACTTCATGATCTTAGAGCTCTTCTCCAACCTGAGTGACTCTCTGATTCCTAGAGGGCAACATGGTGCACAAGGGTGAAGCATTGCAGGACCTGGAAGGGCCATGGGATGCCTGGAGGACCCCCACAGGAGCACCCACTCATGTGGCTGCCCTCAGTGCCCCCGAGCCCCAGCCCTGTTTGCCTTCAGGGGTGTGCTTTGTCGAGAGCAAAATCCACTATTTGCTCATAACTGATAAAGTGACCTAAATGTCTTATTCTTCTGGCTGCAGGTGGACAAATCTGCTATGGAGAAGTATGGCCAGAGTACACACACACCCCTGTTTGATCTGTTTTTCACATGTATTTCTTTGTCTGCGGCCCTTGAAGTGACCCTTTGAGACCCAGAAGGAGGCTGCCAGTGGTGACTCTGCGGGGCTCGAGCTCAGCCATGCTGCCAGCCACCATGATGAGTGGTGTTTGTGAAATGAGATCACCTCTGTCACCAACATCTTTCCTGGGCCTTCTGAAAGGGAAACACCCTGACTCAGGGGCAAAAGAGTCTCTCATTTCCTGGCTGTTCAATGTCTGCATCATGAGGTCACCCCAGCTCTGGCCGTGGGTGGTGGCTCCGTGTGGGTCCCACATCTCCAGGTGAGCTGCACTGTGCGCTCCCGCCGCCTGTTCCTCTTCCAGACTCACCCCGGCTATCACTGGGCCTTGTCCAGTGGGGACGAGCTCCAGCCCTCCCTACCAGTCTGATTCCAGCAAGACTGGTGGAATTTGGTTTATTTAAAGCTGCCCTTAGGATGCCCACACCTGCTGTTCCCAGCTGGCAAATCGCACACCAGACCTCTTGACCATCCTTCCCAGTGTGCACCACCATTAAACATGCCCAGACTGCCCTGAGTGTGACTGTCTTGGTGCCACCTCTCAGCTGCAGGAGCTCTGGGCCAGAGACACATGGCCTGGGGCCAGCCCCTGTGCCAGCTACAGATATCCCAGCCCATTCCCCTTCCCTGTGCACAGCGACAACACAGCAGGTGCTGGTCCTGGGGTGGCTTCACCTCACATGGTGCTTGGATGGGGCTCAGCACAACACCCGCGTCCTCCTGAGATCCCCAAGTTTAATGATATCAGTAAAAATATCAATATTTGGATATTGCAGAGCCCCGCAGGACAGGGTGGGCACGTGGGAGGGGCACGTGCTGCTCAACACTGCAGTGATGCACTCTGTGTGTGCTGGGATGGAGGGCTGCTCCGGGACATTGAGGCTGTTACTTGCTCACTCACCCTCTGAGTAGCCTGGGGAAGAGAGCACCAAGGTGGAAGATGAGGTTGGGGTTCACAAGATGAAGATGAGGTCTGGTTCACAAGAGCCCCAGGCACGGGCACTCCTCTGGCCCTGGTGTTCTGAAGGTTTTTTCTTCCTGAGATCAGGGAGGACAGGGAAGGGAGGATGAAGCACCCTTAGGGCAGGGTTTTCCCTTTCACTAATGTCTCTGTGAGCTCTTGGGGACAGCACAGGAGGGAGATTGAGGGAGCAGCTTTGGAGATGCTTGATTGCCTCCAGTACAATTAACAGGGCCATAAGGAAATGATGCAGAAGGTGAAACTGTGACAGGATGGAGGTGTCCCTCAGCAAACACTGAGGGGTATTTAGAGGAGACCAGGAAACTTTTTCGCTATGGGAGGTCTCCCTTGAACTAACAAGGGTCTAGGAGTCTTGCACCACAAATACTTTGCAAGTCATTGGAGTGAGTCAAGTCTTCAAGCCGGCACAGACCAGGCTCTTGGGCAATATGAAATGTGTTTTAGACAGTTTAGTGATAAAAATCTAACTTTCACTTGCATGAATCAGGCCATTTCCTGAAAGGCACTCCTGGGTGAGAGCTGCCTCTGGAGTTAGTGGTTTGGCTCTGAATACCTTCAGTGTGTGAAGGCTATCAAAAGACACAAGGAAAAACAAGGCATAGGAGGCTTGGTCCCTGGCATGGCCAGAGACCTGCCCACAGCTTCCTGACGGTTCCTGCATCTCAGCTCCACCCCAAGGAAGGCTGTAAAAGTCAATACAGCTCATGTGAGACAAATTCTGAGTTCACTACAGTCAGACGCTACTTAGGATGTCACACAATTCCCAGTCCTGACACCTACGTGTTGCATCTACATCTTCCACAAATGATAAGCCAAAATGCTCCTTTCTGATCTTAATGCCTTGCTCTGGACTCTACAGCCCTCTGAAAGATGCTCCACCAACCCTGTTTTCCTTCCTTGGATGTCTTGGCCACAGTCTGTTGAGCAGGAAAGGTCCAGCTGAAGGCACAGACTGGTGAAGGGGAGGTAGGCGTTTTGGAGATGGGAAGGGAGGTATCTAATCAGCCCTGAGTACCTTCTGCTCTCTTTGGTGGTAAGCATCCATGATCTACAGACCACATCTGGGATGGGCAATGTGGGAGAAGGGATGGTGAGAGTGGCCAGAGGCAGCTGGAAGAAGAGAGCTCTTTTTGAGTAACAGATGGTTTCACTTAAGCTGTTTTTTGCTGGCATGTCTCAAGAGCAACGGTTAAAAGCTCAACCAGACAGACCTGCTGCTGGGATTGTGAACCCTCTGCAAAGTGCATCACATAACGCCGAGGAGTTTCAACCACACAGAGCAGGTGATGAAGCTGCCTTAGCAAAGGCTTTGTCCCACCCACAAACCTGAACCGTTGGGGGTCAAAGAGTTGAGAAAGCCCCAGAGAGGAGTTGCCAGCAGTCCCAGGTGCCCAGCACACACCACAGACCTGCTCTATGGGCTTGGCTCTGTCACTGGAGCCTGGCTGGGAGAAACACCCAATGTCTTCAGTCCCTGCTCAGCACTACCATCTTCCTCTCTCCAGCTCAGAGTCCTGGGAGAGGGCAGCACATCATTCACTGCACTCCCAGCACTGCTGCAGTGGGTACCACAGGGTGGGTGACCACTTCTGTGAGGCAGAGGGTTCCCAAAGTACAATACTAGGCTCTGTGCAGAGTTTTGGGGCAACCAAGGACAAATCTAGCAAGGTGAAACACGGGAAGTTCCACCTCAACACGAGGAAAAACTTCTTCACTGTGAGAGTGACAGAGCCTGGCCCAGGCTGCCCAGAGAGGTTGTTGAGACTTTCTTCTCTGGAGACTTTCCAGCCTCCCCTGGCTCTGTTCCTGTGTGGGCTGCCCTGGGTGACCCTGCTCTGGCAGGGGGGTTGGACTCGATGATCTCCAGAGGTCCCTTCCAGCCCCACCATTCTGTGATTCTATGAAATCTGCCTTTCTCTGCGTGCAGCCCCCTCACAGGGACAGGCTTTCAGCAGATGACGTGCAGATATTTAAGATCACAGAATGCCTTTGGTTGGAAGAGACTTTCAAGATCATCTAGTCCAACCTTCCACCCAACACTGCAAGCTCACCACTAAGCCACGTCCCCAAGCACCAAGTCCACACACCATTTAAATGCCTCCGGGGATGGCGACTCCACCACTGCCCTGGGCAGACCATCCCAGTTATTGATAACCCTTCCAGTGAAGAAATATTTCCTAACATCCAGCCTGAACCTCCCCTGGCACAACGTGAGCCATTCCCTCTGGCCCTGTCACATGTCACCAGTGAGAAGAGGCTGTCCCCCTCCTTGCTCCCACCTGCTGTCAGGCAGTTGTAGAGAGTGAGGTCTCCCCTCAGGCTCCTCCAGACTAAAGAGCCCCATCTCCCTCAGCTGCTCCTCACAGGACTGGTGCTCCAGGCCCTTCACCAGCCTCGCTGCTCTTTTCTGGTCAGGCTCCAGCACTTCTACGTCTTTCTTACAGTGAGGGGCCCAGAACTGAACACAGTATGCAAGGTGTGGCCTCCCCAGTGCTGAGTCCAGGGGGACGATCACCTCCCAGTTCCTGCGGCCACAGTGTTTCCAACACGAGCCAGGACACCACTGGCCTCCTTGGCACCTGCATGCGCTGCTGGCTCATGTTCAGATCAACACCCCCGGGTCCTTTTCCAACTTGCAGCTTTCCACCCACACATCCCCCAGTCTGTGGCTTGCCATGGGGTGGTTATGACCCAAGTGCAGGACCCGGCACTTGGCCTTCTTGAACCCCGTGCAGTCAGCCTTGGCCCACTGGTCCAACCTGTCCAGGTCCCGCTGTAGAGCTTCCCTGCCCTCCAGCAGAGCAACAAACCCACCCAGCCTGGTGTCATCTGCACATTGACCGAGGGCACACTCAGTCCCCTCACCCAGAGCATTAATAAAGGTACTAAAGAGAACAGGCCCCAGCACTGAGCCCCAGGAACACCTCTTGTGACCGGACACCGGCCAGATTGAGCTCCGTTCACTGCCACTCCTCCGGCCCGGCCACCCAGACAGCTTTTGATCCAGAGCAGAGCGTATTTCTCCAAGCCTTGCACCACAAGTTTCTGAAGGAGAATGCTGTGGGACAGTGTCAAAGGCTTAACTAAAGCCCAGGTAGACAATGCCCACAGCTCTGCCCTCATCCACCAGGGAGGTCACCTTGTTGTGGAAGGAGATCACTCTGCACCATTCAAGATAGACCTGATGACTGCACATCTTTGGAGCGGCTCCTGCTGCGGTGACTGCACTGCTAGCTGGTGACAGTGGTGCTGGCTCCTGTCACATGCAAAGGGACATCCAGGAGGCTCTAGCACATGGCTGCCTCAGGCAGGCTGGGTAGGCACTTGTGGCCTCAGGATTTTGGGATGGCCAAGAGCCCACAGGTCCTGAGCGGCCAATGGGACCTGGGTCATGGGCTGAAATGAAAACACCATTCTCATGACAGCCAGTGCTACACTTAGAACCAGAGACGATTCGATACAGTCACATTTTGTTTGTAAAAGGGGAAAAGAAGTAAAGTCAAGAGGATTAAATATCCCATAGGCACAGAGATTGTCTGGAAATACCAGCTTAGCTTCACTCTGAGCACTTAAACTGCAGATATTAGCAAATGCAAACACGAAGCAACCCTAAGCAACATTACAAAGTGAAAGGCTAAATGGGAGCCAACATGATTAAATCAATTAAAGAAGTGAAGAGGGTCCCTCTGGGGAGCCAGCCAAGTAACGACACTCACACCAATGTGGCTACAGATCGTCCTCCTTTCCTCCCCTGCACAGTTTGCTTATGGTCTCCTAAGCTGTCCATGGGTACATTCCCTGCTTCCATTGGATAGCAGTTACAGGCACACACAGTAAGCTCTAAGCTGATTGGTTCTATGCATCCAGGTACATGTTCTGTACACACCTCTCCTGCAGTTAATACAGCTCCTTCACATTCCACTCCTCTGCCTGCTCAGTGCCAGGCTTCCCCCCTTGCTGCCCTTCACAGTGATCTCAAGAACACTCAGGACTGGCGCTAACTTAGCCAGGGTTGTCCAGTCCTTCAAGGGCCGTTGCAATTCCTTGTTCAACAGAAATTCCCCTACAAAGAAGCTGATCAGAAATAAGGCAAGTGTTCTTAAACTTGCTGAAGCTTCATCTACCTGAAGACAGTAAAATGACCCCAATGTAAATTCACTGGCAACAACTTAAGACAAACAACAAAATTTGTCCCCTTGCTCCTCTACTTTGAGGAATGGCATCTGCACCTGTAAACTCCTTTCTTCAAAGGCATCGGGAACGGGAATTTAATACTAGAAAATGTTGGGCTGGTAGCCTGTCAAGTTCAGAGTGAGTATTCAAAGAAAATAAGCTGCTAGAAAAGTAAAGAAACTGCATCTGCCTTGGGTGAGGAGGAGCTTTGATGGATCCCCAGGCTAGATGAGTGCTTTTGCCAATACTTGAAAAGTTTTGTCCTACCAGGACCAAAGTACAAGTGAGTAATAAGAAAGAGCAGATGACATGTCCAGTGGACATAAATCAGCTATGAAACTTGAACTTTTCACTGCAGCATGTCCTCTGCTGCTTAGACTCGCCTTTGCTACCTCTAGGCTTCACTAGAAAAGTAGAAGCAGCAAATACACTGGCTATAAAGCGGCCGTTGAGGATAAAGAGACTACAGACAAGTAGATCTACTGTGCAGTGTGGGCAGCTGCTCACAAAAGCTGTAATAAATGGTAGAGCTGTTTGATGTATGGACAAATTATGTCACAGGGGAGACAATCCAAATTTTGTACAGGAAAATGACACCTCAGAAATACATTTTCAGGAAGAGGCAACAAGATATGGGTGTCAGACATCCCCTCATAGGCTGGGAAGGGTCTGCATCCAAGCTTTCAGAGGACAAGCTGCCATAGGCTAAGGAGCAAGAGCTTCACTTGGAGAAGTGAGTGTCTGAGAGAGAAAAAAGGGAGGAAGATCATCCAAGGAGCTCATTGTGCCAACAGGTGTCTTGTAAAGCAGCTCATGCATGTGCAGCAGGTGCCAAAGGTGGCAGATGCGGTGTTAGGAGAAGACTGGGGAACAGAACATGACACCATGTAAGTCTAAGCTGTAGCCATACCTCCTCGGTCCAGGTCTGGTCACTGAGCCCCAGCAGGGACGTGGCCTAAGCAGGGGAGCTAGAGAGAGGGTTGAGAGGCACAGCCAGGAGAGAAAGGACTTTAGGTAAAGATTTAAGACCTGGAACAGCATGAAGAGGATGAGTAGAGAAGATTGTCTGACATGATCAGCAAACACTGCGGACACTGGCTGTGAGTCTCCAAATGGCTCCTCATACATCAAAAGCTGGTCCAGCACCTCCCTTGCCCCAACATCCCTCTTCTCTCTCCAGCAGTCAGTTGGGACCCTGGTATCTGGGCTGATCTCCACTGCACCAGCCTGTCTCACCAGTGTGCTCCCACAGTGCCTGGCCAAGAAGGTGCAGCTGAAACCAGTGCGACAAGCAAAAAGGGGGTGCAGAGGTGGGCGATGGAGCTCTTCACTGCAGGATGCCACCAGCACTGAGAAGATGTGTCACCCCAGGAAAGCCTTAGAAAAATTCAGGGAAGAAACGTCCCGTTTCATTGATTATACAATGACATTTGGCCGGGTTTGCTGGGGGGGAAGGGGGCAGGTACAACCCTTCTTTCACCTTGTCCCTGTGTGCTTGTCCTCACCCCTGTGTGTGCATGTTGCTGAAGGCAGGGTGCTGGAGGAGGGGCTGTGTGGTCTGATGAGCACTGAAGGAGCAGCAGGTCCAGGGACAAGCTTGATGGAGGCTGAGAGATCATGGGAGGCTGTGGTGGAGATACCCCACCTGCTCTGCACAGAGGACGCTTACACCCAGAAAAGATTTGAAATTGCAGCATCTGCTCTGGGGCACAGGGAGGACAGACGGACCAAAGATGGAGTGGAAAATGCCAGTGGCAGAGAGAAATGACCTCACTGCTGTCTGGAAGGACAATGCCTGCACACAGCAGGGAGCAAATACATGGCTGGAGCATGGTGTGGAGACAGGACCCCTGACACATGAAGCCCTTCGTGAAGGGCGCTGCTGGCAGGGGCTCTTTTCACCAGCATCGATACATGGACTGAAAACAAGCCTTGAGGCAGAGCTGTGTGAGACCCTGGCAGGTGCTGAACTGTTTCAGTCCAAACTGTTGGGGACACCTTCTGCTGGAAATGCTGGGTTCCTTCCTAAGAGAGTGGAGATGGCACTAGGCTGGGACGTCCCAGTAAGATCTCTTGATCTGCTGCTACTGGGACATGTCCAGCTCTCGTGATCCTCAAGGTCAGGAGGGACAGTTTCCCAAATGTAGTTTCCTGGTGTGTGGGAGGAAGAAGGAGCATCTGGGAACATCTCAAGGCACTCAGCTGCTAGGACCTTCCAGTGGTACCTGCTACCATCACACAGCAGCAAGGCAGTTCCTGGGCTGAAACCAATGCCCAGAGGACTGGTCAGGGATGGGAAGGGACAGGCAGGGTGAAAAGGCCAGCAGAGGGGATTTTGGAGGAACTTCCTTTTCCAGGAGAGGCACAAGCTGCTTCCATACCCTGCCAGATCTCAGTGCCTGAGAGCATTGCCTGAGCATGCATGAGGTAGCAGGGCTTCAGTGGGGACACAGGTTACCCTGGACAGGTTGTGGAGTGAGCTGCTGAACAGAGCAGGAAGGGGAGGGTGGAGTGGGATTTCCAAAATAAAAATTTAAAGGAAGACAGCCTCTGGAGACAGCGAGTATACCACCATCAGCTAATCTGACCCCAGAGGGGCTTTCTCTGTGCAGTGCCCAGAGGCAGACACCACACACAGCCCTGCACCAGCAGCCTGGGCTTGGGTCCAGAGGGTTCAGACACCCACCTTCCACCTTCTACCAGCCCCACAGCACCATGAGGATGAGATGTCCCAAAGCTGAGTCTTGCCCCTGCCTTAGCGCAGCCTGCACTAGCGGATGATAAGGACTCCAGGGAAGCAAAGGGCTGCAATCGTTGGATGGTGATGGTTGCAGCCCTCTAAATGCCAACCTCAATTTCTTTGGCCAAATCCCATAGCCTTTCTTCACCCAGCCCTTCGTGTCCATGGGATTGCCAGCCTCACTGCACCCCTTGCCTCACATCCACCCGTCCATGGTCCTGCCCCGTGGGAGGGAGCCAGGAGGGAAAATCCTGGTGGGGTCCAAAAACGCCCTTACTTAGGTTAGCCCAGCATTGCCTCTGGCTGTTCACCAGCCACAGACTCTGGGGGGACAACAGAAGGGACCACATGCGCAGGCACCTCAGGTTCTCCCAGACAGCTAAACCAGGCTCCGAGGTGAGTTTCTGTTTATTTGGCAAAAAGAAGGAACTAAGCGCTGGAGGAGAAGGAGATGTGTCAGAGACTTGACCGCTGAGCTCCGAAGAAGGATGGTGGAGCAGCAGCCTGGAGCTTCAGAGCATGGGTCAAGACCCCATCACTCAGCAGGCGTGCACCCACCAGGCAGTCTGCACCTCCTAGAAAACAGTCGGGAATGGTGGGGTGAGTATTTGAGGTGAGCAGGCCAACAGAGAGGGCCATGCAGGGCTCTCCATCAGTGCGTTCTCTTCGAGCTCTCCCTAGGTCTGTAGGGTGAGCCACACGCAGCAATAGAATGTGTGTTGGTGTGGTGGGAAATTGTGTCCCAGGGTGGGCCAAGAACAAACATGTTTTGCACGGTGAGACATCAGCCCAGCCTCTGGCCAGTTTTGTGACCTTATTGTGACCTTAAAGTCCCTTTGGTGAGAGCCAGTGTCCCAGCCCTCACTTCTGGATGAGCTCTGCAGCTGTTTCTGCACTGAACCGGTGGGTTTGGTCCAAGTGCCTTTGCTCATGGCCAGGAGCTGCATGCCAGGGGTCCCCGCAGCAGGGCAGCTCCAAAGGGAGTGGTCCTACCTGGGCACAAGCTTCAGCACAGGTTCAAAGAACTCAACCGCCAGAGTAATTTAAAGAGTTCATGGTGGCCCTTGCTGGGTCACCAAGGGGGCAGTTTCCAGCTGAGGACACTGCAAACACTGTGTTGCCCCACAACGACTCACCTATGGTTCGTCAAGGCTGCATTCCTCTGTGAAAGTAAAAAGAAAGGCTGACTTCAGGGCTGTGGGTTGGCCAGTCACATTTAGCACCCAAACTAGACAACCCAGGAATGAACTTGAGCAAGGTGAAAGCCACAATGTGCCAAGCCAGTGAGCCCCTTGCTGCCAGCACTTTCTCCTGTGAGCTCAGACAAGAGAGTGGTGGCAGTGATGGGCTGAGCTGGCCCCTGCTGGCATGTCCTGGCTCCCCATATTGAATGAGCCAGCCTGGTACGGTGCTGGGCAGCGCTCACCCTGTCTGGGCAGCATCTTGATCATCTCATCAGTGAAGCTCTTCTCCCTTGCAAACTTCTTGAACAGCTCTCTGATTCTGGGGCTCACATCCCGAGTTCTGCCTGAAGGCAAAAACATGAGTTAGGTCCAGGCTGTGGCCTGTCCCTACATCTCCTGGGAAGCTGGCAAGTGTGCCCAGGTAAGGACAGGATGGCTGACGGTCCCTGGGAGCAGTGGTGGAGGTCTTGGAGAGCAGTGATAGCCAGGCACAAGAGAAACCCCTTCCAGGGGACAAGACGAAGTGAATGTCATGACACCAGCACAAGCACAGTGTCTCCTCTCTTGGTTCCCATTCCCCCCATTTCTGTCCCCCTTGCAGCAGGACCCCCTCTCATTACCCCATTTCACTGAGTGACTTACCCAAGTCTATGGACCCCCAGCACAGTGCAGAAGCCTGAGACCCAGCCTCTCCTGCCACCTGAAGTCACTGTCCCTTTCCCTGCTATGCAGGGGACATGCAGCAGCCCCGTCCCCACTCCTGCACCCTCCCAGGGTAGCAGGGCAGCAGTGAAGGGGGTGTCTCCCCAGGCCTTCTAAATCCCGGCCCCTTGGGACACTGCAGAGCAGGTGACACTCCCAAGCTGGTCACCCCACTCCAACCACCTCTGGCTACGCACTGTAGAGCCGCAGCATGTGCAGGGTCCTCCCACCCTTCACTTTGGAGGCAAAGACAACTGCGTATGTCTTGCCGTTGGTATCCAGCACCTGCACCGTTGTATTGCTTCTCTCTGTAAAAGGATGTGAAGGAAAGAAAAAAAATAATGACCTCCTCCTGAGAACTCCCACACTGCCAAAGCGCTGCCAGAGCGTGAATCAGGGTGCCAGGGGCCAGACCACCCAGCCCATCTTCCTTCTGTGTCTCCTGGTGCCTCCTCTTGTTAAGGCTACCCTAAAGCCTGGGGGGGCACAGATCACAGCAGAGCAGGGGGATGTGAGTGTCTAGAAGGGTCTGGGGACAGACATTCCAGGCAGCAGAGTAACCTGGACAGTGTCAGTCTAGCACTTGAGCTGGGCATGGAGGGAAACCACTCTTGCTCCATCCCTTGGGAACAGCCAATCACAGCCCCTTTACAGAATGAAAGTGCTTTTCCCCAAGGGTTTAAGCTTGGACTGAATGAGTCTTGTCCCAGAGCAGCTTCCCAGAGGGAGGGGGAAAAGGGCTTTGCCACACTGGTGTGACACCAGTCCTGGCACTACCAGCCCTGGGGTGCAGTCGGCAACTGGATGCCGAGGGATGACCCACTCGGGGCTTCAGGAGACGCAAGCAGGCACCCCTGAGGGCCATGTCCAGGGACAACCAGCTGCTTCAGGCAGGGATGATGGGAAGGGCCTCCCACCTGTGCCCCCCAGCTCACCAGCGCTGTAGTATTCACCCGGGTTGCCCGTTTGCCTGTAGATCCACTCTGATTTATGACATCCCTTTGGGCTGCAAAACAGGGAAAGATTCTCCAGCTGGGGTGAAGTGACCCCCACTTCCCCTGCCCTGGGGATGCTGACTCTGGGGTTGCTGCTCCAAATGTGGGACTTGCTGTTTAGGGTTGGGATGGTGTGGCCAGAGACGGGGGGGACGGATGCCACCCTTGCAGCAATGGGTGCCTGGGCTGGCTGGACACAGCTCTGGCGCCTGAGGATCACCCTGTGGGTTCACACTGCTGCTCCCCTGCTCATGCTCTGAGCTCCTGGTATGAGGCTGGTCCTGCTGGGAAAGCCTTAATCCTAAAGTCCTTGATCACTCTGCTGCATCCCTGCTGGGAGCAGTGCAGTGTCTTAATCTCCACAGTGGGGCTGCTCCTGGCTAGTGCTGCCCTGAGCACGTCCGGAGGAGAAGATGCCCACGGTGAAGATCTCCTGAGCCCCTGTTTGAAACCATGGGGAAGGTGGTTCTGTCTCACCCCCTGCCCAGAGACCCCTGTCTTTGGTGGGTGCTGGGTGGATGCACCCAAGCGGAGACCCACTGGTGAAGGTCCAGGGAGTAGGCTGGTCAGTGAAGCCCATAGACAAAAGCATTTGGCACTTACCTGGGAATTGCAAAGGAGACCTTCAGGTCCCCCTCTCTCATGACCATGATGGTGGCCATTGCCATCTTCAGCTCATCCTTCCTTTGGAGGAAGCTCTCCGAGTCAGAGGCCAGAGCAACGATGTGCCATTTCCCTGCAATCTGTCAGCACGGGTGAGCTGTGAGTCCAGAGGAGCAGGCAGGGGCTGTCCCCTCCTCAAGGAACAAGCCAGGCCACCCTCAGGCCACGGGACACCTGCATCCCCTCCAGCATCAAAATCCCCACTGGAGCACCTATGCTTGAGTTGAGTGACTGCCCAAACCTGTGTGTGACAGTGGAGCTGTGGAGTCACCAGCTGTTCCCAGTATGAAACCACCTCTCCAGTCCCCACCCTGGTGACCGGAGGCCACCTTTCCTCCCCCAGGATGGTGCCAATCACCTTGCTCTTGTCCAGCCCTGCAGCCCCGAGGTGCTCAGCCTCCACGCACAGCAAGCAGAGCAGGGCCAGCCCCAGGATCAGCTCCACAGTCCTCATCTTGCTGCAGCCTCCTCCAGCTTCACTAGTGGGATGGAGAACAGTGCCAGGGCTGCCGACTTTATAGTGCTGCGCTCTGCCCAGCTCCACCCGCCTGGGCACTGCTGCGTGCCGA
>JANHFX010027052.1:0-14238 GCA_027560015.1 Chloroceryle amazona | reverse complement strand
AATGGGTCCTGGGCAACTGCTACTGATGACTTGTTAGCAGCCCGTGAGCAATGACAGAGAGAGTATAGAATACACAGCTTTGCTTCTAACCACATAACGATAACTGGTCCTGGCCCCTCTAACTATGACACCTTTAATGTTGGGTCTAGGAGAAATGAATTTTAAATATGAATTATTGAAGTTTTGAGTGTGGAAAAAGCCATAATCTGAGGTAAGCAGGGAGATCATCTGGTGCTTTCAGACTAGGTTAATACTGTAATTAGCCCCTTAAGGTTTGATTTTTTTTAGTTCTGGTATGTTCTCTCTTTGTCTCCATGGAGTTAAATTTGACACTTTTTAACAAAGAGCTTTCTATAACTTTTTCATCCGACTTCTTTTAAGAGTAACTGCAAGGATTTTTTGGGGAGAAATTGTTGCCTTTAGGTTTCTATCTTCATAAATTTATGTCCTCTGAGATACAAAAGCAGATTAAGTGTCACTAATGCATCAGAAAAGAAACTCAGCAGTACATGTAAGAGAAACAGGCCATCAGCAGAAAAATAATTCAGCTATGAGAAGTCGGCATTAAAAACAATATTATTATTTGTCTCGGGTACAGTGTTGCCCCAGGGAAAGTCATCAGGGGCTTTCCCACCCGTTTCTGTAGCCAGAATACATTAGAATTCATCCTTTAGTTATAATATGCATTTATAGTAGGAGCTTTAATTCCATTAAAGTGAAATATTTTATTTAAGGAGAAAGATAAAGTCCAGAAGACACATGGACATCTTTTTATCTTGGGGGGGGGGGGCAGGGTGGGGGGGAATGTTTTATACCTGCAGATCTTTCACAGGTCTGAAAGAAGAGTGAACCAAGGTGCTTGGGAAGACAGGTATAACATAGGCTGGACCCCATGGTTTTGTTTGTTGGGACCAGTTGTAGACTGGGTTGTTAAATGACTGGAAAGGCCAAGAGCACAAAAGCTCATTTGATTCTTAGACTGAAATAAGACTTAGCTACCCCAAAGGAAAATCTACCTGTATGTAAATCAAGGAATCAAGTCAAGAGTGCAGGTGGTACATTTTACATCAACATCTTTTCACTTCATTCTTCACATGCACTTTTTTCCATACTTCTGACTGATTGAAGCTTGCAAAACACTGGAGGTAGTGACCAAGCCTTTGCAACTCCCAGCCATTGATGTGCTTCCCAGTCACTGCAGCCCAAAATGAAAATCTTCCAGTAGAAAAAGGTCCATAATGATGCTGCTGGGGGTTTTCACATTACAGACTTGGATCACCTGCTAGGCTGATAGTGGTTTAATTGCAATCCCTATTTCCAGCTAGTGTGTTGATGCTTGGCATGCACTTCTGTAGATTGCAGTCACTGAAATGATAGAGCTTATTGCTGGCCACTCAGAGCTGAATTGAAAGACATACGCAGTAGTACCTGAAATGAGAGTCTGTGTGACTGATCTCTCTGGCTGTAGTTGGCTGAGCAGTAGGTCTAAGTGGGGCAAGTGTGTCAGCTCCATTGAAATTCTGATTTACAGCAGCTCTCATTGTCAGTTCTGAGGAGGAGCTACATTCCATTCACTGAGCAAGTTCACGCTGTAGGAGAAATTAATTTCACCAACACTCACAGGTCAGTTAATTTTAAGGTACAGTCACTTGGAAAAAGAGGGCAGTTATATTAATGCATTATTTATGATACATGACCCTGTGGTTTACCCTGTATTTTTAAATGTTCTCTAGCATTTGTACAACTATCATCTCTGCTGGAAGTAGCATTTTGGATCTAATTCAATTCTAAAATAGCTGTTTTCTCAAGCAGCATCTCCAGCCATGCTGTTCCTCCTCTGCTTCACACCTAGAATATACCTGGAAATTACACTGTAGCTCAGAGCAGTTTGAGATGGATCTGGATTTGTGGCAGCTTTGGGGTCCAAAAACCTCTGGAGTCATGTTTCTTTCCATGCTGGTCAGGAGTTCTCTAAAGCTACAACATGACAGCTATGTCTATAAAAGTATTTTGAGTCACTTGTGGGGATTCTATCCAGAGACGTGTATTGCTGGTTTTGCTGCAATGAGGTGAAAGGATGGGTAAAGCAGGTCTGAAATTCTGCCTCTGGGAAATGCCAGGTTTAAGGCACGGTATCACTACATGATAACAGCAGGCTATTTGGGTTCATCCTTTGCTTTACCTACCAAAATAACAAACTGGTTGCTCAGCTGGTGCGAGGAATGTTCTGAATTCCGGTATCCTGGAAGTTCTGTACTAACAGCATCATGGGTTTGGGTTTTTTCAGATGTTCTCTTTTACATTTTCCCCTGAACCTATAGTTTAAGCTATGCAGGATATTAGAAAAATACCTAGCAGCTCTCCGCAGATCATGCAGCACACTTCAGACCTTTTTCTGTCTCCTCTTTAATGCTGGAACACGGAACTACTTTCTCTGTGTGTGCACTCATGGATACTCTTCTTATCCTCTTCAGTGGTTAAGTGTAGCTCCTAGTGCTGGTGTAAATGAGTCACTCCCCCTGCATAAAATAAAACAGAAAAGGGAAAAGTGCAAAAGAAATGTTTAATATTGTCAGTGATGAGGTGGAATAGCACTGAATATTGCACTTCTGTGTGTGTCACGTATGGGCTTATTAGTGCACTCTTGAGAAACAGTTGCTTGAACAGCAGTATTTACAATACTACTCTTTGTTCATCTTTTGTTGCAGAGCTGCCTTTTTTGCAAGGGCTGACTTTTTCAACCAAATTGTATCTCCTGTCAAGAATTTTCCTGTGACTCTTGGAAATCTGCTGCAGAATCTTCCCTATTTGCTATTCAGTCCTGTTTTCTTCTTCCTTCAGCAGGTAAGCACGTGTTTCTGCAACACTGTTTGCAACTGGAAAATGCTTCCAATTTCATACACCTGGAGAGTTCATTTTGCTGGACCCACTAGGGCTGCCACCTCTGTTCCAGAGTTTCCCTCGGAACCCCCTGTATTTTCTGCCATAGAAAAAGATCTGAATAACAGTGCGGTACTTCGGGGTTTTTAACATCAGCTCATGTCAGTCTACATCCCTTTAGCTTTAGTGCAGCTTAAAAAATGGTATGCGTGAACTTTCAGCCGTGAGTCTATTTACGGCTGAATCAGTGTTGTGAGCAAGCAATACAGAAAATTGCTTGAATTTCTGCTCTCTCAGAGGAGCCTCTAAATAACTTCATGTCCTTGGGGAAAAAAAGCCCAGAAGCAGAGAGCCAGGATGGGTGATGCAAAAGCATCATGGCAACCCTGATCTGAATGAGAGGGTTCAGGTTCTGTTCACTAAGATCACAGTCAGACAACCGTTGCAGAAACGGATTAAGCCGCCCCGGCCGACAGTGCACTGAAGCTTATAAGAAATTCTCAAATGAGCTATATATGATTGATGTATACGTGCCTGTGGCAAGAAGCCTCACCAAACAGCTGAGCACTAGTCGTATCTTCCACAGCTGCAGTTATTTCTGCAGAGGTGCTTGGTACAACCTTCTAGAGTTCCCTAATACCCGTGTTAGAGGATCTGGGTTTGAGATTCACTTTGTTTTGGGAAAGAGGAAATTTTGAGAGATTTCTTGAAATGGCTTTCAGTAAATTCTAGTCATAAATGGGAGTGTGTATGGGGGTGCATGTATGCATTTATGTGAAAGTACATGTGCTTAATCTGTCTTTGATGATCTGCTTTTCTTTTAACATTATCATTGCATGTAGTAGCTCTTATTTTTTCAAAGCAACTTAGATATTTTCTCAGAAAACAACTGCCAGTTTCCTCCTCCAAAAGACTTTACTTTTCTGAACATAGTATTTTCTCTTAAATATTTGTTCACTTTATCACTATACTGCAGAACCTAACCTCTGCTACAGCCTCAACATTTTTTCCTGATATTTTTTTCTTTTTCTCTCTCTCTTTTTTTTTTTTTTTTAAATAAGCAATGAGGTCTTTTCTAAATGGTTTGCTCTTCAACACGTCTGTTTTGATTTACTTGGATGTGTATGAAGTGGTAATGGTGGCAATGCCTGTTCATGCTGCTTCATTGCAGTACTAGCTGGATTTTGCTGTAGTGGTTGCTTGGTTTCATCTCAGGCTGCAGGGGTAAATGGTCCCCTATAATCTTCAACCTCCACTGAGGCCTTACACCATAATCTAGCACAAGGCTGTGTCCTACACCAGAATTTAGCTTGGTTTGTAAATTGGGCATAGATGTTGAAAGGTAAGAGAACTCAGTTTCATAGAATCACAGAATGCCTTGGTTTGGGAGGGACCTCTAGAGGTCATCTGATCCAACCCCCTTGCAGTAAGCAGGGACATCCTCAACTAGAGCAGGGTGCTCAGAGCCTCATCAAACCTGACCCTAAATGTCTTTAGGGATGGGGTTTCCATCACCTCCCCAGGCAACCTGTTCCAGTGTCCCACTACCCTCACAGTAAAGAACTTCTTCCTAAGGTCCAGTCTAAATCTACTCTTCTCTAGTTTAAAACCATTAACCCTTATCCTATCACTACATGCCCTTGTAAACAGTCTCTCCCCAGCTCTCTTGTAGCCCCCCCTTCAGGTGCTGGAAGGCCCCTATAAGGTCTCCCCAGAGCCTTCTCTTCTCCAGGCTGAACAACCCCAACTCCCTCAGGCTGTCCTCATAGGAGAGGTGCTCCAGCCCCCTGATCATTTTCATGGCCCTCCTCTGGCCCCACTTCCATCAGGTCCGTGTGTTGAGGGCTCCAGAGCTGGATACAGTACTTCAGGTGAGGTCTCACCAGAGTGGAGTGGGAGAATCACCTCTCTTGATCTGATGGCTTTGCTTCTTTAGATGTAGCCCAGGATGTGATCGGCCTTTTGGGCTGCAAGTGCACTTTGCTGGCTCATGTCCAGCTTCTCATCCACCAGAACCCTCAAGTCCTTTTTTTTGCAGGACTGCTTTCCATCACCTCATCCCCCCCAGCCTGGATTGATAGTGAGTATAGCACTGCCCCACTCGGCTTGGTGTCATCTGCCAGCTTGCTGATGGTGCACTTCATCCATCTGTCTCTAGCATTGATGAAAATATTCAACAGTACTGGTCCCAGTACGGACCCCTGAGGGACGCAACTTGTCACTGAATTGTTACTTTGTGCTGCACTTTTTTTCCATAATGATTTCCAGGGTGTTGATAGATACTGCCTCTCTGTATTCCTTGAGAAGTGAATGGTATCAGTAGCAGAGAGGGAGTATCGTACAATAGGAACCTCAGAGTCCCAGGTCATGAGGACTATGGGTGTGGGTATCACTTTGCTCCTTACAAGTGATGATTCTCAAAAAGTTGATGGAGGAATCTGGGTTTCACTCAGGCACAGGTAGCAGGGATTTCCTGACTCTGTTCAAGCATACTCAGAAAATTTCTGTTCCTGAACTTTATGACCTCCTCTAAAACAAATACCCACATCTGCTGCAAAGTTAGCAGTCTACCAAATAAACTATTAGCAAACATGAGTTCTGTAAGCAGCAATTCCAAATACAGCTTCTAGGAGGATTCAGCATTGCCAGCAGAACTAAAAGCTGCTCTAATGCTTCACTGAAATAGTTGGAAAAGTTGACTGTGAACAGTCCATCTTTGTTTCCTTCATTGTTAAACTTTTTATTCTTGGTATTGTAAATAACTTCTTCCCAAAGTAACCGAAGACACATGTGCGTGCCTTCTGTTTCTAGCAGAGAATTTGCAAACTATCCTACTGTAAACTGTTTATAGATTACTTATGTAATGTGTAACTTTACTATGATGAACAGTCAGATCAGAGTTCCCACCGTGCAAGGAAACACTGTTAGACATTTTGCCTTGAGTGACTTACCGCCACCCTGACAGTATGTGTTTGACTGGAAATGCCAGTGCCTTATCAAAAAACACTGCCTGCCTGCTGCAAACCTAGCATTTTATAACCACTTGGGTTTTTTTTTCATTGCAGAAGCCATATCTTGCTGGCAGTATAATAGACTTTAAGTGATGCTTACAGTTTTATTGTATTCAAATTTTATATTCCAACAGTGTGAATATTTTCACAGTTACATGTATTATTTCCTTTTCATTGTGGTATGATAAAATTTAAAGTTCTTAGGAGTCTGATCCTACTGTAACAGGGACTGTAGAAAATACATACTGAAGGTTTCAGGTCCCCGTTAGTTTCCCTGTGCAGGCCATGGCCTTTGTAAACAGTTGTGCAAAGGTTTTATTTTCTGCATGTGGCCTGTGTTCTTTCATGGGAATGTCACAGATTTCAACTCCAGCATATGCAGAAGTCTTAGCGTGGCAGGGGCCTAATCACAAGTGCCAAAGTAATATGCTTGCTGTGCTCACAGGGACACAGAAGTCAGTAGAACAGTGTTGAGATAATAAAGGAGGTTAGCAATGTTTGTCGTGTCACAGCTGATAAGCGCTCAATCTTTTCGTAATTAGGATTATGAGAAGTTCCTGGCAAAGCTGTAACTCTTTGATTGCTCCCCTTTTTTCCTCCTCCTCCAATACAAAGAGGAGAACCTGACACTATTTTTTATTTATTCTTTAATTCTCCTTGTCCACTGCTGGAGTGAGCATTACTCTCAACACAACTCCTCTCTGAAATTTCAGCTAATTCCCTGTCCAGAACCAGCAAATCGCATTTGCCTTTGTGTTGAGGCTGTCCAGTGAAGGCTGCAAACTTTGTCCAGTTCTCTCAATCTTGCAATGCCTTTGGTCAGCAGCAGACTCTACTAGAGAAACTCCTAATTTAATATTTCCCACTTGAAATACCTATTGAGCTTGTACACCCCCTGCATCACTTTTCTGACCAGGTTTAGCTATCCTTTATAGGATGTGATGAAGTGCACCCTGGATGTGCCTGGTTTTCTCCAGCATCTACAGAATGACTTTTCCTGTACATTTTCCTGTCTGGATTTTCCCATACATCTCTATTTGTACACATCTCATGTGTCTCTCTCCCCGTGTCCATTGCCCTGTTTCCTAGTAGCTAGTGCTGAATGAGCTTAAAAAATGACAAGTCCAGGCTAGAGTGACTGAACTTTATCCCAAGAGTGTCCTAATTGCACTTTCCAGTTTGGACCTCCCAGGTCACTACACTGCTCTCACTGCGGTCACGAGTGTCTCCTCTCTCTTCACAGCAATTACGGAGAATTTCATCAAAAGGGAGGAATTATTTCAAATAGTACTCCCAGTTTTCTTCCTGTTACTTATCTGCCATATTAGTAAAATATAGACAGTAATGAAGAGTAGGTAAAAGCATATATAATATTCTCTATATTGATCCACCTAGCTAACCGCATGTAAAATAATTATATAACAGCTGAAGTCTTACATTTACTAACTTTAATATTGCTATAAGTAAAGGAAGGTGGAAATGGTGTTCTTTTTTTCCCCAACTCCACACAAATAGAGCTGAAACATCTTTAACATCCTTAATACTGTGTAACACTACTAGGTACCAACAGTAGAGTTGGAAAGCCTTTTACCTTGAAAAAAATAATTCTTTGAAACATTTGAAAGAAGATTTTCTATTCAAAGAATAGGTAGGAAGCAATGCACTACAGTAAATGAACAGTAAAAATGTATAATTTATTCCAGCAGAATAAATGTAGACGCATATACATTTCACGTGACATGCTAACTTCTTGTACTAAAACAAAGGAAACCCCAATGGAGTCAATGAAACAAAAACCTGGATTAAAAAACCTGTTTATGCCAGTCTGAGTCAAAAGTTCAGTTCTGGATACTCTCCTTCCTCAGAGTAATCAAGTCTGAATCTAAAAGTTTCTGTTGGAGCCATCTAAACCAGATGACTAATAAAACCAGTATCATGACACCCACAGATATACACACCCATATCTCCTTTTTAACATGTGGAGTATTAGCTGAGGGCCAGGATTGGTTTGGGTTTGATTTATGTATAAAGTGATTCAATTCTCCTTTCCATGTCCTCCCTTCTCCCAGTCTGGCCAAATCTTTGTGCAGTCTCCTAGTGCTATATAGCCAAATATTGCAGAAAGGAAGATGGGTTTTTTTGGTGGTGTTTGTTTTTTTTTTCTGGGTTTTTCTGGTGGTGTTTGTGTTTTTTTTCCTTTCCTTTTTTTCTTTATCAAAAAGGTATCGTTTTGATTTTTTTCCCCTGTATTCATCAATCAAACACCTTAAATATTCATGCAAGCAAGTGGCATCCAAAGTGCCCTTGTTCCTTTGACAGTTGCTGCCAGCTGTGATTACAGTGCCACAGAATATATTTTTGCATTTGTCTTTTTCTTTCAGTACACTTCACTGGTGATTCACTCCCTAGACAGGATTCACCCCTTTTTAGGACACAATTCACTGGTTTCATGACCTTTCATTTCTGCAGTAGAAATGGGTGAACTCACTTGGAATAAATACAAACCAAGCCAAAACATTACACAGGACAAAACTGATTCTCAGTCTGACTGTTCTGAGTCTTAGGGGAAGAAGAGAAAGGAAAAGACATTGCATCTGTCTTTTGCCTAGTACCCTACAATTTATGAGCACCAAAGTCACAGCAGGGACTAAAGCTTTTTGGATGCATGTCCTGGTGAAAAGCATGTAACACTGGAAGTCTTGCCTTGCTATGGCTGCTTTTCAGGTACACACCAGGAGCGTGTCAGGGGAGCCTTGGTGCAGTCACCTGGGAAAGCCCGTATATACCCCGTCTGTTTTGAAGCTGTTAGTACTCCTTGCCACTTGTCCCTACTGCTAGCAGTGGTTGTGGCTTAAAAGAGCAGGAATAAGAGAAGTAGCACTTAAATCCACAATGCTGTTTTGCTCTCCATTCGATGCCAGGGTGTGGAGAACAGAGCAAAAGTGAAAGACAAGGAGGTTCAGTTTGCTTGACAACATGTTCCTCAGGAAGGATCTCCCACCAAGGAGGACTACTGGCCTTAGATTTTTGTCCCTCTCTAAACAGGGGTTGATGTGACACTGCTCCTGTGAGCTGCCTGAGGGAACAGGAGACGAGGAAATGTCTGTCATGTTTACCCTGCTGCCACGTTCATGCTATCTGGAAAACCAAAACATTTTTATAAAAATACCCCACGTGATGGAACAGCAGTCAATTTATAAACGTTTGTGGGAGCTAAGCCATTTCAGTCATGAGACTGCTGGCCTAGCCCTCGGTCAGTGGGGTCTCAGCAAGCCCCACTGGGGGCCAGTTTGTGCCCCAAGGCCAGGGCAGCCACCCTGCAAATGTTGCTGGTGTCCAGGCAAGGAGTGGGACAGGGACCATGGGGGCGATCGATCAGTCACCTCTGTCCGTTAGTAATGGAACCGTTTCCTTAGCAGTGTCCCCTCAGGTTAGGTGGTGGTGACATGCATCCTGCCCAAAGGAGGCTGTGACAAGTTGTGAGGGACTGTGTCAAAAAGTTAAAACTGTGGTTAAAAGCACCATGATTGGGAGCATGCCTTCACAATATGTTATGGTGCATTTTTTATTGTGGGGTGGGTTTTTTTTGTGTGTTTTGTATGGCTGTTTTCAGGGTTTCCTCATGTGGGTGGGGGTGCTCTGTGCTGCTGCAGCAGCCCCAGCTCTACTGAGGGGGACACAGCCTCCCAGGAGTCTTCATCACCTTAGCTCTTCACCCCTTCAGGTATCATCAGGCTAAAACCTGGCATGTGGTTCAGATGGTCTTGAAATTAAAAAAAAAATAAAAAAATTAATAGCAGGCCGACAGTGGGTTTCTCGGTTTTTAAGAGAAGGCTCCAAAGGCTGCAGTTTTTCAGTGAGGCTGAGCATTGTCCATCCTCCTTGTGATCCTCCCCTCAGCGATCACCGTCTCTCACTGTGAAAATGTCAAGTTGGTAAAGTTATAAATGCCAAAGTATCTTAAAAGAAGTTGAAACAGAGCTTCGAATGTGGGGCTGACCACAGTCCAGGCTTCCCCACTCAGGATAGGTTTTCAGTCTATCTGCATTTTCCAATGACATTCCCAAAATGAAGTATGCTCTGCAGGATGTGATTCAAGAGAGTGCTGGCTGCAAGCCTTGCGCTACCTGGCCTATGGCTTTCTGTATGAAGGAGCCATGAAGCCTGGAAACATGACCAAGGGCTTTTGGTACCAGAACTGCAGTGATCCAGCAGAGGGTCTGGGAGCTTTGCTTGAAATCAGTCCTTCAACTTTTCTGCTTCAGAGTAAGGGAGCTCAGTCTGTGTGAGCAAATACTTTGCAATGAGAGGTTAATATAGCCTGAGTTTGGAGATATTTAAAATGACTAAAGGAAGCCTGGTGAACAAGAAAGGTGGAGCAGCAGGACTTATCAGGAAGGAGACAGGAAAGGTACCACAAAGCTGATGAGGATGCACAGACTTTCCAAATAACACCAGTTCTTCCACCACATCCCTCAGTAGCTTTTGAGGAGTCTGGTGTTTATGCTGACCTCAAGGAGGGAGGTTTACCTCAGCTAGTTATCTAGTTGTTCCTCCCTTGCAGGAAAAAAAATAAAATGTTTTCTGGAAGGAAATGTCATGGAATTGGCCTTAACTCCTTGATAACAAGGCATTCCTTCCAGGTGATAATTCGAGTGGTGATGTCATGGAGATGTCTGATTGAAGGTCGAGACTGGTTAATGAGCTGGAGTGAGAGTGAAAGGGGTTTTTCCAAACCTTGCTGTGGGGTCTGAAAAATTCCAGCACTCTGCCCTTTGAGATAAGTTATTTCCCAGAGCGTCCTGAGAAAACACGGACATGATACATACTGGGATGTCATAGTGCTGACCTGGTGGAATGAAGATTTAAAGGTACAAGCATAAAATAATTTGTGTGATGAAGGCCTTTTTCACCCTTGCTGTTTCCACTGCCCGATATCTCAGTTTGTAGTGACTGTCTCAGCATGCATTTATGAAAAGATGGCAGAAGGTCCCCATTTTTAAGTCCCTAATGAAAGCTCCACCATACTGAAGGCTACAAAGTCCCAGCTACGCAGCTAGAGGTTGCAGTTTTGGATTATCTTTAAAATTCCTCTGGTGATTTTTCAGTTCAGTAATATATCCTTGTGATGCCAAGGGAGAATGATAAATGTTCTGAAAGAATCCATTTGTGTCGAAGGCCAGGCTTTTGTGACTTTTACAGGACTACAAGACCTGTTCCGGAGAGCTATAGTACCCTTTTGAGTAACAGCAGCGTAGTACAACCAGAATCAAAGAATCCCCACCTTTGCAGAGCTGTTTCTTGCATTGCTCAGTACAGAAGTGACGTCCCTGACTTATGCACAGGAGGTGGCAGTAATCTCAAGGTATGGTTCATGTTTCCAGCCATGCTCACACTCTCTGAGAGAGCCTATCACACAAGCAGTATCCTGGCTTTGAGAGTAATGTCAGGATCTCGCTCCTAACCAACAGCTGGCCACCAGTGCAGTTTGAGAAACTCAGCTAGTTACTGAAGTGAATTCTTTATCTTGGTGACCTTCCAAGGCAATCAGAGCCTTCTTGGAAGACCTTGAATCAGAAATGTTTGGATATAAGAAAAATAGCACTGCGCAGCACACAGTTCTGATCTCTCAGGGTTCACAGATTTGGAAGGCGCTGTACCATATATAACTGTAGAAGACAGCACTGAGATACTGTAGCTGCTAGATCAAGGTCATGGTGTTCTGGGATCCAATTAAAGTTATGCAAGATAGGCAATTCAGGATAGAATTCTCAGAGCTCAGGAAGGAAAAAAGTCATATGCTTTATGAGCTCAGCTACTTTGTAAGATTAATTTGCCACTATCTCATGATCTTGTGATGAGAGCACAAAGTATTTTAAACATTTGATTTGCTTATTGATCAGAACTCTTGAGACCCTACTTTCTACATCATAGTTACAGGTTTGACTTCCATTTAACAGCATTGGAGCATACACTAGTTGCAATGGGCTGTGAATTCCGTGAGTGGGCAGCAGTGAAACCTGGAATGGGCACGTGTAATGCTTAGAAATCCACCTCTTTCCCTGGAGATGATGTGAATAGAAAAGGTGGTAATGCTGCAGGTCCTGTAATCAAGACCATTGATCCTTACCTCCTCCAACACAAGCATCATGGTCATTCGGATCACTGCACTATCTTTAGTTCCTAGAATCTGTGAAGGGATAATGAGGAATGACACTGCCAGCTAGGGGAATTGCCTTCTGATGGAAAGCTTGGTATTTTGGATGGGCGTGTAACAGGCTTATTCCTATCCTAATTCTCTAATTCCTATCTCCTGAAGGACAAGGATCTAACTATCTATTGTATTTTAGGAACTTCTTGTATTGTGATGCTCTGTAAACCAAAAATTTCTGCTGGTAAAGGGGACAGGGTTATGTGGATACTTTGAACAAAGATTTCCTTACAGGCTTTCCTAGATTTGTGACCTGTGTTAGATGAGGCTCATGGCTTGGGACATATTCTAAGCTCAGGGCCCTGTCATGATAGCTGGAGTACAAACACCAAATGAAGAGTAAAGAAGAGCTCACAATCCAGAGAGGCAAGATAAAGACTTAGATCCAGCTGAAGAGTGGTTTGCAAACACTGTGTGTTAGTACCAGCATTTTGGTGTCCTTTATCTTTTTCCTTTCCATTTCCTTTATGTTTAAAAACTTTGCTTGAGGATGCAGCAGCTAACCAAGAAAGACAAAAAAAGGAAGAGGGAACACGAGAGCAAATGGTGAAAGAGAAGCAGGAGGGGAGCAAGAGGGGGAGACTTAGAAGCTCAGTCAGTGAACAGATAAGAAATGTCAACCAGCAGAAAACTGTAAAAAGAAACTAGACATGGGTGGTTGCTGCAGTCTGGATCATCCTTTGTCTAGATGCTAGTCTCTGTTTCTTCTGAGAAAGTCTCCTAGGCGTGTTCACGCTGCTCTGCCTCACGCTGAGCAAAACTGGAAAGGGAAGGCCCAGGAAATTGGTTCTGATCCTCTGCAGCTTTGGCGTGTGTTGAGGCATGCCCTAGGTTTTGTGGTGTGGCTTATGAAAAATGAAAGTACATTTGTCTAGGGAGATTTTTAACTCCTTTCTACCATAGATACATTCTACCTCTTTGCTCTTTGCTTCCAGAGTGCACCATTCGAAGTGCCATAGGGATTTCTGCTCCCTCCTCCAAAAGAGGAAAGGAGTGAAGTAGTGGGCTTTTTTTTTTCTTTCTTCTTTTTTTTCTTTTTTAAAATAAAATTTATATTTCTTGAGTTGTTTTGTTATGGCAAAGTTCCAGTGAATAAAGCTGAGGTAGCAAATTCTCGTGCTGATTATATTCTCCCACTGGCACCAGTATGACTGCAGTGCTAACCTGTCGCTGCAGTAGCAGAATGCTGTAGCTGAAGACACGTTGACCCATAGAAGTCACAGCATTGGCAGCTTTATTATGAATTCCATCTATTGGTAATTTCTTAGTGTTCCCATTCACTAATGTTAGCTTTTTGCTTCCTTTCCACTCCTATCACGCTCAAAAAGAAACTCTAAGAGAATATGATGGTACTGAGAAAGTTAACATAGCATTATGTAAATAAACATAGGGGGGTTTTGTTTCTTTTGTGGCAAATCTCAGTCTTTTGAAATCAAGTGCATTCTTGGGGAGGTCTACCTGGAGGTTGTTTTTTTTCTACCATTTTCTAGGGGCAGCAGTGCAGTGTTTAAACCGCAGCTCCCAGCAAGAGCAATACAGGTATTACAGGCATACTGGGTGGTAACTACAGCATTCCCCTTGGTGATTATTTTAAAAGTCATGTTTGCTATGAGGTCCTGGATCTGTATGATAATGTTGTCTCGAAATAACAGAATCAGTCCTCGTGGGCTGTCAGCCTGTATACCTGTACATTGGTTTAGGCCTCAAGATAGCAAGTAGGTCCAAGTAAGCAAAATTCCCCTACACCTCCAGCGCTGTGCCAGCTCCAGGACTTGCCATGCAGTCACCTGCAGGATGTGGGTCCCACAGATAAAAAGTTTCTAGTAGAAACAGGCCTGGTTTTAGGAGGAGATGTTGCAGGGGAAGGGAGGGAGCAGGACCTAGGGCTGGATATGCCTTCCACACAGCAGTGGATGTGTGGCTTTGATTAAATCACTTAACCTTTGAGCCGTGGGTTTCATCTGGGTGAAATAGTGGCATTAGCAGTGTGTATGGCATGCTGAGATTAAATGAATTAACCTAACAGTACTTTACAGTCTCAGATCTGTAAATGTGCTGAGTGAAGTTGTTCTGTTTAAGAAGCTTGCAGGGCTCGTTTTGAGCCTATGGCCCCAACAAATCCCCCTCCTCCCCTCC
>JANHFX010027051.1:0-17498 GCA_027560015.1 Chloroceryle amazona | reverse complement strand
GAGGTGAGGGGCCCGGGGCGGGATGCGCCCGGGACGGGATGAGCCCGGGGCGAGCCGCAGCCAGCCCCGCGGGTCGGGGGTGGGAGGGATCAGGCCGGAGCCACGCTGGGCTTCTCTGACTGCGGCCCGCGGTGGATGTAGCAAATAAAAATGGACAAAAAAAAAGAAATTACAATTAATTTTTATCAATAAAGTGCTGCGGGCAGGGATCTGGGACACCCCGCTGCAGGGGACACCCCTAGAGCCAGCTGGAGAGTGCTGGGGTTTCTTTGGGAGTGATGGTGGGGTCAGAAACAGAGGGAGACAATATTTTTTTTCTTTTGGTCATTTTAGATACTGAAACATGAGGCAAATAGCCCCAGCGAGTCCCTCTCCACGTGTCAGACAGACACCAAAAAGAAGCCTCCACTCAAAGCAGGAAATAGGCCAGAAGTCCCAGCCATCAACGGGAGCGGGAAGGTGGTAAAGGCCAAATCCACACATGAACCGAACAATGGTTCTGCCAGAGACAATCCTCCCTTGGCTAAGCCAAAGTCCAAGAAGGTTGCAGTGGATAACAGCTTAAATGGCACCAAAAGCAATGGAAAAGGATGCAAGGAAAAAAAGAAAAACGGTAACGTTTTAAAGGAGAGAGGTGATACAAAGCATAACAGGAGGAGGGCTGAAGAACGTACAGAGCAGCAACCCCAGGAGTGAGTACATCATACACTTGGGTGAATATTTCTCTTGGGAGGTGCACATAAGGAGGGCAGAGCAGTACATTCAAAACAGCTGCACTCTTCCAGACTAAATTTCCAGGAGAAATATGACACATGATGCCCCCACTTCTCAGATATAGCAACAAACCTGCATAGGTGACAGTACTAGACTAATTTTCACAGAGCTGATTTCTCACTTTAACAAATCAATATCCCTTTTCTATACTATAGAGATGCAAGGATGCTTTAAGACTATTAAATGTAATTAAATCTGTACTTACCAGGCCTGAAATCTGGTTTGATGACGTTGATCCCAATGATATTGAAGCAGCAATAGGACCTGAAGCAGCAAAAATTGCTAGAAGAAATCTGGGACTTGAAACATGCCACTCCAATCAGTCTGTGGAGCAGGTGCTGGTTAAAGAAAAGGCTTTTGAAGGGTGAGTGGCATTCCAGGGGGAAGGATGGCAGCAGGGGCACCGACATGATCTTCTAATAGCTGTGATCTGCAGCTGCACAGTGTAAGCTGACATCTCCCCGAGTCTGCTGGCACATAAACTGCTGAGCTTGCCCAGTTTGTACCAGCACGTGAACCTTGTGAACTCCACTCTGGGGTCTCTGTACCAGAAGTGTCACCAGGCTGTCCTTGTCCTTTTAGCCTGACACAAGCTGTAGCCATGGACTGCGAGATGGTGGGAGTGGGACCCCAGGGTGAGGACAGTATTGTGGCTCGGGTGTCCATCGTGAACCAGTTTGGAAAGTGTGTTTATGACAAGTATGTCAAGCCTACAGAAGAAGTGACTGATTACAGAACAGCTGTCAGTGGCATACGCCCGGAGAATATCAACACAGGTAGGAGAGTTTTCCCCAAAATACTCTTGCAGGAGGGAAAATTTCACAGGCTCTCACAGAAGCCACATTGGCTGAGCTTGGAAAAGTTTAAGACCCGTTTTGGGAAATGGAAAACCAAATGTGGTCTGAAAGCTAAGAAGACTTGCTAAGAAGTACTTTTTACAGAGCAGTGACTGGTGCCCTAGGAGAAATTAACTCATGGATTAGGGTATGGGAACTATAGGATGTTGATTTCCTTTTAGTGCTGTGCTCCTTATAGAATTCTCTCTGCTCTTGTAATAAGCAGAGGATTTAGTGCACTGTAAAAATTTCTCTAACTATAGTCCCAAGGATAAAATTGCCTTTGCTAAAGATCTCATGTTTTAACTAGAGCTGTCTTATGCATTTAATGGAAAGTGTTTCCTCGCTGGTGTTTTTAGGTGAAGATTTTAAAACAGTTCAGAAGGAGGTTGCTGACATCTTGAACGGAAGGATTTTAGTTGGCCATGCTTTACACAATGATCTAAAGGTACATGGCTGCAGATCAGTCATTTTGAAGATAAGGCTCCAAAAATTTAGATTGATTTGGATTTAAGACTGATTAAATGCAATTTCTTCTAGGTCCTATTTCTTGATCATCCTCAGAAGAAGATCCGTGACACACAAAGATACAAGCCTTTCAGACAGATAGTCAAGGTAAGAAACTGCCAGGAAGGTGAATCTTTATCAGCTGACTCTCGAGCTGTTGGCTCCCAGCTGAGCTCACTCCTACCCTTGCCTCTGCCTGACCCAGTTCCTTCTTTCCCCCCCAAAACAGGGATTCCTGCTTTTTGTCATTTGAAAATACTAGTCTAGCTGAATGCTTAGTGTTTGAAAGGGATCGGGAAGTTGCTCCTTTCAGTACAAACATTACCAGTAATACCTGTGAACAAAATCCAGTGGCACTCCCATGGTCTTCATAGTGCTTTTCTGGGTAGCAAGATAAGATGGCAGAGTTCTATTTATGCTGAGGCTTCTGTGATCTTCCTACTGGTATCATTCGCAGAGGGATAGAAAAAAGATCGATGGCTTTTTCTGCTTAGACTGCAAGAGTAAAACTTCAGATTATAGGGAGGTAAATTTTAAGTTTCATAGCTATATACTCAAGTTTTCTTTTTCACAACAAAACACCCCAAACATAAATCTTAGTGTTAACACACAAAATCCTCTCTGCAGTGCATTCAGAAATCGTATCACTCACTAATCTTGACAGTTCACCAGTAGAAGCTGAGATGTTCTATACTTTGAGGAATACACTTAAAGTAATATTTTTATATATACACACATATATTTCACGTAGTGCAAGACAACATGATTCTCTTTTCTGCTTCCAGAGTGCACGGCCATCACTGAAACTGCTCTGTGAGAAACTGCTGAACATTCAAGTGCAGGCACTGGAGCACTGCTCGGTACGTACCTCATCAGAACGTGTATTTTTGGGTAGATAACAAGGTACTTGCACATCAGCTGTAGGATCTGGGTTCAATCCAGGCTCTGCTCAGACACCAGCATGCAGCAGGATTACCATCAAAGCTTGCTTACTGTTACAAGTCTCATACAACTTGACTTATTTCCTTAGTAACTTTTTCACAAGTCAACTGTATTTTGTTTAGTTATTCTCATTGGTTTAAGATCCCAGGGGAAAAAGTTATTTTCAAGTATCAACTGCTTACCTTAAAAGCAGCATTCTGCACCACTGTACCATGACATGTGAGAGCCTACTGCTGAATCTCAGCAGTTAATTCCTTTCCTTCAGAGGACAGGAAGATGTAATAGGGGAATGAACTGAAAAAAGCAGGGGAAATTATGAGGGTATCTCCAGGATGCTGTAGCAAAAGTTGAGAAAGAGAAGTGCATAGCCTGGTGGTGGGCCGTGCATTCTGAACATGTTCATCCCCTTCATCAGGCACAGAACCTAACTTGAGAAATCATGAAACACTACTTGAAAGGATGTATTAAAATGATCAAAGATTAGGCTGCTTGTTAACAATAATGTTCTTAAACCACATCAGCTATGTGTCATGAAGCCTCCTGTTTGTTCTGTTCTCTTTTAGATTCAGGATGCACAAGCAGCTATGAGGCTGTACACCTTAGAGAAAAAGAAATGGGAAGCTGCTGTCAAGAACAAATCGAACAAAAAAAATTCTAAAACTTGAACGGTTTTTATTTGCAGCATTTGCTGGTTTTATGTCACATTCCAAGGCAAATTTAGAAATAACTCCAAACTGACAGCAGCTGCTTTGAGATCAGTCAAAAAACCAGTACTCCCTGACCTGGTAGGTGAATGCTGCTCATGTCCCTTTCTGGATGGTACCTGTGCCCAATGCCTGTTACTGTGTTTAAACAATCCTTGTAGCAAAGATCTGCATTTAAGTTTGGTTTCTGTGAAGAAAACGGACACTAAGTTATAAAAAAAAGGTGAGTTTAAATTACAGTAGATGAGGGGGGAAAAAAAGCCTGTCATTGCTTTGCTGAATATCTCCCAAGACTAAAAACTTTATTTTAGATATTGTCAAGTGTACAAAGTAAGGCATATTCTTAATTATTGCCACTAGTTTCACAGTTGTGGTACCTAAATCAACACAATATGTAACTGTTTCTAAGTTACTAATGGCCCAATATTCATCTTTCTGGTGAGAAAGTATTTTTAAATATTTCTGGAGGACCTGAGCTGTTCCATCTGAACCAGAAGTGTACCAGTCTTGTTCTTACGAGCTGTTTTTCTTTAACTTCAGCAGTTTCAAAAGCGTTGCATCCACAAGAGTCCTTATCTGCTGGAAAGAAATGTGAGAGTTGTCAAATACAACATTACCTTGTTGCTTCACTTATTTTTCTATTCCTTTAGTAATAAACCCACTGTGTCTAACACAGGGCTTTAAAGTGAGTGGTGTTTTCAACATGGGGGGGTCTGATTCTGCAAAACCCAAAGCAGCTGCTTTCCAGACTGATACTAATGGTGTGATTTAAATCATCTCAGTGGATGCTGGAAGGTAATAAGGAATGGGTGTCAGAGATACATCAGTTGCATATCACACACTATCTCCAGAACAAGAGTGGTCTGGTCTTGGCTATCAGCAGGGGGGAGAGGGAACAACAAGTAACGGTTACAACAGAAGAGGGAGCTTTCACATGACATAGGCAAAGAGGGAGCAACACATTAAATAGCTTGAATAACTTTGCTGTTTCTGGTGTTTCAACAGTTACATTTTTTCAGTATGACTTGTTGGAATTTAATGCGAGTTAAATCTTCAGGGAAACTGTCACAAGGGTTTGTTTTGTTGTTTTGTTTTTTTTAAGGTGGTCACAAAGCAAAAATAATTGCATGTAATTTATTTATGCTTTATTTCTGTAAACTGTAGCCTGGTTTAGTATGAAGAATGTAGCACATTAATGCAATGTTGAAAGAGACCAGAACAGAGCCTGTAAAAATTACAAAGCATAACAAAAAAACCTTCTAACTACTTGTTTCCAGTAGTTAGAAGTATTGTTACAAACTCACTCTTCACTCCATGTACACACAATTCTTATTTCTGCACAGAATGATAAAATCCATAACCAAAAATAACATACTAAGCATCCCCACTTTATTACCACAGTGACTTCTACATACCATGCTAGATGGAAAACGTCTCTTTATTTCAGACAGCAGTTCATCCATTTTCTGGGACAGCATATCCAGCACTACATCATCTGCAAGTGAAGAGGGTAATTTATGGTTACAACTGGCAGTAGCTTCAGCAGGAGCTGAAGGAGAGCAGAGAGGGCAGATCTTCACAAGGAGAAAGCAAGGGAAGATGAAGTTACAATGCTGTAAGATCAGAGTAGCATTTAGAATTATTGAGGAACAAGCGAGATGAATTCTGTTACAGTTCATCCTCCTGAGATAAGTCTTTCCTGAGTGCAACTAATATGTCACAGAGCAGCTGCAGTTGTCTTTACTGTCTTTTGGGTGTGAGGGAGAGACAGAGACTCGACAAAACCATCTTACCATACTGAACCATCTCGTTCATCAGCACACAGATATTTCCCACGACTTCCACATCAGCGAGGTGAAGGTGGTAGGCATCTCTGATCAGGTTTATTCCACTGCCTTTTGAATCTGTTATAAATCTCAGAGCTGACAGTTCTGAAAGGGAGACAAACACTGCTGGGCTAACTGGTCCCTGCAGACTGCATCATCTGCTTTCCAATCCCCAGCTCCAGCCAGCAGACACGCTCATATTTTTCCAGGAAGTCATGCCCTTTATTGTCAGTCTTCTAACAGAAATTCTGAAGCATAGCTGGACAACAAGACCACATATGTAGCTGACCCCATCCTGCATGGCAGAAGTGCTATTTCCATGTTTGTTTTCACATGGATTGAGCTCTGCCCTTTTACGCTGTTTAAACAACTTCATCTTAACAAAAGTAATAAAACACTGCCTGGTTACCAATAGATAAGACTGTGCTGATCTAATGCTTCTCATACATGTAGGCTGGGGCTATGAGGAAAAAAACTGCACCTCCAGTTTCACTATTTTCTCTTCCACTCCTGCAAGAACAGATTAACTCAGGAGAGCAGATGTCAATCCCATTAAGAACTCCTGAACTCTACAGGAACACCCACTTCTGAACTGATTTGCAATTAATAAAAAAAGAATTGCTGAATGTTACCAGAGAGCCTTAGAAGGCTTGCCAGTGCCAAGCAGGTGTTCTTCACCAGCACTGGTCTTTCTGAGTTCATCCTGAGCGCATCCAGCAGAAGCCCTGTTGTGGGCTCATAGTCATTTTCAGCTAAGCAACCTTTAGAATGAACAAACAAACAAAAAAAACAACAAAAACAATCCACACACAAACCCAGAACTTAATATACTCAAAAGCCTTTAAAACACTCATCAGCATTTCAACTCCTGCCTCCTGTTTCTGAAGGGACTTCATTATGCAATAAAAGTTACAAAGCAAACATGTGAAAACCTGCATTGCAGTAAAAAAAAAGGCCAAATAAAGTCCTTTCCTGAGCTGATCTGGGGGTCTGGGAGAAATTTCTCCTAGATCTGTGAGAAAATGCCCTTTCATTCTCCAAGCCAAAAGGAATAGAGAGTCCCAGATACTCAACCTATTCTGCTGGTGTGTACTAGAAACAAAACTGTGTAGTGTTTTACTCAGATCTCCTGAGTGTAACGATGGCCTAAGTGCAGGGCAGTAGTAAACCCATGGCAATGTTCTCATATGAGGAAGAAATAAGACAGTGGTACTATAAGGATGTGGTTTAGTGCACATAATGAGAGAAATCCATTTTATTTTCAATCTGAAATAGTGGTCCAAATTTATGAAGTAAATGGCATAAAAACAAACCTCCCAGCCCATGCTGCACAACACTAACCCTGGGTTCAAAGGAGTAACACAAACAAGATTCCTGATTTTAAGAGACAAACCAGAGAATGCTCCACACAACGAGGTTCTTGTAGCTGCCCATTGTTCCAGGGCCCAGCCACAGAGTCCAGTTATGTAATTGCTAGGACTCATCAAAACCAGCTTCATTAAGGAGCGTTAGAGAGCAACTGCAAGGAAGACTGGTTAAGAGAGGATGCAAGTTCCTAACTCTGCTGCCATCTGCAGAGCCTGCTAAGGCCAAGCAGCCTGTGTTTTGAGGATCACCACTGACAGACAGACTGACACCATTTTCAGCATAGTGGCCTTTTCTGGGCACGTGGGACAAGGAGACTGGGAAAACACACCTTGGATTGACAACGCCCATAGAGCTGAGCAAGCAGCCTCTGAAACTGTGCCATTCTGGAGGTGCTCTTGGAGGACTGCTGAGGTAAGAGGGACAGCACTTTTCAGCAATGCTTGGTCTACATTACTCTCTGAATTAAAAAAAAAGAGGCATCCGAGTTATTTAATCAAATACTATCATTGTACATCAAATTGTATCAGTGAAACTTTATTGGGTGATGGTATTGGAGTAATGCAACATTATTTTAGTAGGGACAACAGCAGAGAAAAGGAATCTAAAAATATGCAAAACCAAATCAAATTTGACAGGACCAATAAACACGGCTGTTTATTGCAGAATGCTGAACTCCAGGAACTACTTTTCTGTGCCATGGAAATTATACATGGGGATCACAGCAAGAAACCTCCAAAACTAAGCACTGTTTTGACAGAATACAGTCTACAGGCTGCCTATTTAGCTGGTCACATAAATCAAACGGGTGGTTTGTTGCACAGATGGAACAAAACACACCAAGTGTAACTGTGCACATTCTGTGCTTTCAGCTTTCCTCGACCAGAACATCATGCACACCTATACAACAAGTCACAGAAACAAATCCCCTGCAAAACTCCCAGCATGGTCTCCTGAGAAGATGGCACCTCAGGCAGTCACCCATCACCCTCCAACCCTGGGGGGTGATGCTGGTGTTGTTCTGAAGCAACAAGAAGAGGACACTTGCTACCTTGCCAATCATATTTCTTCTGGAAAAGTAAATTTCTAGGAGACATCCAACTCGAGATTTAACCCAGTGCTACCAAGAGAAGTGAGATGCAAAGAAATAAGATGCTATTAATTCCAAATGCTACTCTGATACCTAATCTAATATGCTGTTTGCACTGCACTCCCTCTGCTCAGAGCAGAGCAAAACTGCATGACTGACAAACCAGCAGCTGTGTGTACCCTTCCCTTTCTGTTCTATTCCTTTCTGGTCATAAACCACGGTTTGGCCTAAACTAACAATTTTACTTTGACACTTTATCACAAAAAGGGTTGCTAGGAAGTCTGCATTAATTCATTAGTTTTCTCTGGGTCACGTAGTTAGTTACTGTCACAGTGCTGCAGAGCCATCCCTCCAGAATGGGAGGGGAGAAATCCAGTCCCAGCAACAGGAATGTCTGAACTCAATTAGGCACAATACCTGCTGCCTTTCAGTCACATGAGCCTAGGCACAATACTTGCTGTGTTCTACTTACCACTCGCAGCCAAGCTCCAGAGAACTCCACAACAAGAGAGGCAGATCTTTTCATTGTGAAGAAAATGTCTTAAAATTGACAGAAGGTCTGGAATTACTCCAGCTTTCTTTAGATTCTCTGCAGCAACTTCTGAAAAACACAGAAGAAATTCTATAGAATGTGGTATTTCTGTCCCACTCACTCTGCTCCCAAGACCACTAACCCTGTTTAAACAGCGATAACAAACCAGTAACATGACACCATCAGCTGGACAAAAGAAAGCAAGAGAACAGACCGAATTCTTTAACCAGATGCACTTCAGCCTGCTGTTTAGTACCAGTGACCCTTTCAAATGGATGCTTGGCCATCCTTTTTCCTGACAGATCTGAAGTTTACAGAGAAAAGGGACTGAGAGGGTCCAAATGACAATTTTTTTTTCCCCATGTGTTTGCAGTTTAGTAATTCAGCTTTGGGATTAGGAAATACTGTATAAAAACGGTCTGGTTTTAGATGGTAGCTTCATTTGTAGGTGACACTTTGTACCTTTTTTTAAGGCATTCCCTTGCTGCTAAATCCTTCTGTAACAAGTTATAAAACCAGTCTTCAGATGACTGTTGAACTGATACTGAAAACAAGTGAAAAAATGCTACAAATATGCAGCGATTCCAATCTCAGGAGAAAAAAAACCCCAAAGTACAGAAATTAGGTAGAGAGGCTTCAATGCACCATGGCACAGTCAGAAATAGAACCCTGGTTCTATGCCCTCATTTTCCCTAGTAGTACTATTTGCACAGTTTGTACTTGTTTCCAAAAGAAGATGAAATACAAGACCACCCTAACAACCACAATCCTGTAAGTACCTGAAGCATATCTTCTATTCTGAGAGTGCTATCAATACCTAGACAGTCTTACCAACAGCACCATTATTGAACTAATTGAACAGACAGCCACACCTCAGTGATGTCACAAGACCTGCATTACATCTTGGATTAGAGTATAACAGTAGAAACATATCAATGAACAAGGTGACCCACCACTGGCTGAAATCATCATCAATAACGTGCAGACCAACGAGAGTAACTCTTCATTTTCAGAGTGATTTCTCACTGTGTCTAACAGAGAGCTGGTCACATTCTCCTCCAGGGCCATCAGCACATCCTGTTCTAGAGCTGTCAAAAGTAGTAAACATTTGACCAGAATAAAGGCTTCAGTGGCTTTGAATGAAGTCTGAGCCCCCTGCTGTCAGCATAACATTCAATTAACAACATTTCATCACACAAGATATCCGAAAAATACTTTCAATTTTCTTTTTCTGAAACACAATTCTTACTATTTTCAAGCTTATGTGATTATCAGGTGTTACTGGGGTAAACTGGCAAGAAAGTGACAGCAGGGACCACGTGAGGAAAAAAAAAAACAAAAACAACCCCAACCTTTTATGGCTTGAAATTCAAATAACAGGACAGAGACTTATTATGCTCTCTAGTAACGCTCTACATAACATCAAAACAAACTTGGTAGCCTCAGATCAGTAGCCTGTGTTTAACACTAACACAGAATTCCTGTGTGCCACGTCCTGAAGAAGGTCCATGAAAATCCAGACTCTTACTAAAGCTGATTAAATTCATCTACTACTTTAAATTTATCCCTTCAAATCATTCATAAACCCATTTCAAACCTTATCTTCTACATCTAACAGCACCAGAGACAGGCTGTATGCCAACTTAGGCTGAGTAAGTCTCATAACCATACCTTGACTAAGAATTTCAAGCAATAAACTGCAACCATCTACTTGTAACTTGAGAGAAGCTACATGACTCTTCATGGCAAAAGTGATCCGTTCAGTGAACATCTGCAGATAAGGCAAGGCTGGGGGGGAAAAGAAAATTTGAGACAATATTCAGTTACACAGCTTAGAATGCTCAGTGAGCGTGTCTGCTCCAAAACACCAGAGTCCCACTTTCAAATGAGTTTGTATCCCTATGGATGATGTGATACAGCAGAATCAAAGAGAACAAAATGCAAGTACAGATGGAACAATACAGAGTGAACTTCGTGGTCTCTATGGGAAAATGTCTCTTACTAAAGACAGCTGCAAGGCTGTGCAAGCTGAGTGTAGCCACCACATTCCTCAGACACACTGACATTGTTCAGTGCTCAGATAGTAAGTTGTGGGGTACAACATTATGCATGAACCCCAACACACAGCTTCCTTTTGCTCCATCAGCCTCATAGCCCCAGGTACTACCCCCAAGTCACCCCAAAGCTGCTATGAATTCACTTTCCCAACTGCCAGTTTGCCAATTCACCTTGGCTGCCAATTAAAATATCACTACTTTTTTTTGCCAGTGCCCACTTTTCTTATCCTCTGCTCTTCAACAGAAGCATTTACAAAAGACAGTACCACCAGAGTCACATTTACAGCATTTACACATTTACAGAACACAGTACCAACACGGTCACATGAACAAGTGGCCCATTTCAGTATGTTTCAAAAATGAGAAATAGGGAGAGGGCAATTTCATTCTCATTTATTGCCATGAGAAATTCTCCCCTCTTCCTATTATGTTGAAATGTAGGGAAAGGGCAGAATAAATGAATAAAATAATGCCTTACCACTTTTGTCTCTTACAAAGCTGGCAAGGTGCTGGATGGCTTTAGCTTGTGCTTCTTCTACATCCCAGAAAGCCTGCATGAATTCTACATAAACCAAGAAAATTCTTCTAACCATTTAATACAAACACTTCTATAAAAGCACTCAGATTTTCTCTATTTTGTGCACTATGTGAATTAATGTAAATTAATGTCATTTGTGATTGCTGAAAAGAGAAACACTTCCCTCCTAACACATCAAACATTTAAATATTACAAAGCATTAGGATTCACCTGCACAATCTGAGTGTTTGGCATTATATATTTTGGGGACCTTTTGGAATATTACATCAGAGAGGGGATGGGGGCTTTAAATGCATTATTCCAATAGTCTTTTTAGATTAAGAGTAATTTCCTTAGAAGGAAATTAACACAGCAGATCCTTTGTAGGCATAAACCAGCAAATGTGTTAGAATGGAGATAACAAACAGGGCCCTCCAGTTTTCTGAGTGATGTTCTGACTCCATCCAACCTGTGCAGTAGATATGTCTGGTCTTATGAGGTTACAGAAAAGACTGGAGTGGGATTCTTCCTCCAGACAGCATCCCCTTTTATTTCAAGTAAAACGAATACCCAATAATTCCTTTTCAAATAGAATACATGCTGGCTGGAAGAGCACATAGGTTTATTTCCCATGAAAATCACCATTATATTAATCTTATTTTCCTTATTACCTATAACACTTTCGATACCTCCCTCGAGAAGCACATCTATTATTTTGGGAGGCAATGACTTTTTCAGTTTTACTGAAGAGGCACCAGCAAGTGTCAGGCATTCCCTAATAAATGGCACATCAGTCAGTTCCCTAAAATTACAAGAGACAACAACAGCACCTGTGAGTTAGAACTGGTAAATTACACACAAGATTCTACAGGCTTTGTTTCATTTTGATAACAAAGCTAATAATATTTCTTTGAACAGTGGATTAATTTTGACAGAACTTAAAACAATTTCAACACTGCTTATGAGAGATCTCACATTGAGCAAGCCACGCTTAGGCTTCAAGTTAATGGCTTGTAAAATTGTGCATAACATGATTTTCTAGTGTAACTCTTCAGAAAAGAACACCTACGTGTATCAGAATGCCAGTTTCTGAATGAACACCAAGTCTTTGACTTCTTTAATAACTCAATTTGTCAAGGCAGTAAGAGCAGCAACCTTGAGTCAACCTCTTTCAAACGGCAGCTAACACTCCCCTCTTTGGGAAGGTAGGTGGGGTGTAGGATGAAAAATAAAGGGCAGTAATCCATCACTCACTCTGCTGTGGGTCTCATGCTGGGCTGAATCTGCAGCATCATAAATAAAATTGGAACTACAGGCAAAGAGCTGTTATCTCCATTTTGCATTAGTGCCACAGCTCCCTCAAGATGGTTGGTGTCCTGTCTAATATCCTGCAGTAACGAAGTTATCTCTTCTGCCTGGAAAGAGTACAGTATCAGAAGAGCTTTCACACACTCTTGCAGATATCCTGGTGGGCCCCTGACATTTTCAATCTATAATGAAACATTATTACATACATTCAGAACAAAGCAGGTCGTCATGTCAAGTAGAATACAACCTAGAGACCAGATGTCAGATTTCTCAGTAAAGGAAAAATCAAATGTTTCTGGAGCCATCCAAGACTTGCTCCCTGTTGAGGTAAGAACCACGGGGTAAGACTGCTGACATTGCCCTATACAGTCTTCTCTTAAATGTGCATGAACTGCAGGCAATTGTTTTATGTCTAAATATAATTTAGAGATATTCTGCAGAGATTAGTCACTTTTTACTGGTGACATGCCACAAAAGACTAAGAAACACGCTACAACTAATGAGCAATTTTTCTAAGATGTTACTGCATATGTATCAAGCTAAGAAGGATTCCAACTGTATCTGCTGCAGAGATCTGAGACTCAGACTTGTCTACAGCTTTCACTTATGAACCCAATTAATGCTGCAGGCAACTGCCCAGGAATATCCCATTCATACTTTAGAAGACAAGTCGCCCAGGGAGGTGGTTGAGGCCCCAGCCCTGGAGACATCCAAGGTGGGGCTTGACAGAGCTCTGAGCACCCTACTCTAGTTGAAGATGCCCCTGCTCTCAGCAGGGGGTTGCACCAGATGACCTCTGGAGGTCCCTTCCAACCCAGACACTTCTATGATTCTGTGATTCCAAGACAAACAGTATAACGTGGAGAAGGGGGAAGGAAGATTTTTTTTTTTCTTCTTCATTGATTTTTCTCCAAGGACTAAAAATATCTACCATAATTGAATCTTTTAAAGTAAAAAGTGTAAAAACAAGTATCTACTTTCTTCCACTCTTATTTTCCATTTCATCTCATCTGTCATAAGTGTTTCTGTACTGAAGTCAGTAAGCATGAAGGATGCTTCACCAGTCACAAGTATGTTTGATGGCTTGAGATTTCTGCAACACAAATATTTTCTGTCAGCCTGGGAAATCAGAGTCTCATAATAGATAACTACAGGTTCCCAACATTTTACATATCAGAAGATTTGGGGGTTTAGGGGGAGAGTAGGTGGGGTGGTGGTGAGGGGTTCGTGTTTGGTTTGGGGTTTTTTTGGTGGGTTTTAGTTTTGTTTAGGGTTTTTTTTACTATACAAGGGATAATAAGGTGAAACACAGTAATTTTCTGCCTTTACTGTGACAATTCTACTGATACATTCTGATACAAATTTATCTGAATGTACAACAGCTATCTCTTACTTTAGATACACAAAATCTACCTTGCCTATCACAACCACCAAAACACAAGCAGTGGTAGAGATGGTCGATATTCTAATATTAAAATTAGTATTTTAGCACATTCAAAAAAGCACCAGAACATCTCATTCTAATGGATAGTTCTAGACAACACTTCAGAAAGAGGTTTTCTGAAGTCACAGAAAGCTAATTGATATCAAGTCCAGAATTTCTACCCTCTACTCCCCCTTTTGGAGCAGTAAAATTCACTGCCTCTGAGCAGCTGCCCTGAACCAACAGCCACCACAAGAACAAGGACTTCTCAGACAAAGAGAACAAGACTTCTACTCACCTGTGGAAAATATTTTGTTTGTGTATATGAAACAAAACATCCACCATCTGTCCCAGGAACTTCAGAATCACCTGTTGAGGGGAGTATACATTAAAGTGCAACAAACAGGAGAACTTGCACACACCTTTTGGAAGCTGGCTTCAGCAAAACGCCACGCTCTGAAGGTTTTGGGGAGGACTTTGAAGAAAGGGGGAATACAGAGGAGGAAATATAAAAGCAGCAAGATTGCCAGCTCAGCCAGATGCCTCTTCTGTAATTTTTACCAGGTCTGTTATTTTTTCTGACTTCTGCCTTTTTTCCTTGATTACAGATGAAAGATCTCCTTGGCCTGAGTGCTGCATTACCAGACAAAGGAACAGAGATGATATCTGTAATAAAACATTACAGAAAAATTGCCTGTTTGCAGGTAGGAATGGATCCAGTAAGAAAAATAAAAGCAAGCATTTGGCCAAACCAGTGGGTGTGCTGTTTGAGAGCATTAGTTTCTCACAGGACAGACAATATTTACTTTTACTAAAAGCCAGCATGGTTGTTGTGGGGTTTGTTTATTGGGTTGGGGTTTTTTAAAAAAAAAACCAAAAACCAAAACACAACAGACCCTATCAAGCATCTTATCTGAAGACACATGGGTCAATTCCAGTCAAATACACATCCATAAAAATCAGTAGTGCCTGAGCACTACAAGTCTGCAAATTAGTCAGGGCTTTCAGCTTCGTGCAGTCTCCTCTAGAAGGGCTTTCAAGTAGGCATGAAAATCAGCATTGCACTCCAATTCACATCAGAAACAGTCAGTGTGCAATACCGCCACGTGATGGACTCCAGTCCCTGTATCTTCACTGCTTTTCAGCCTGTTTATTCAGGAGTTAAAAAAGGAGGGTTTTTTTGAGATCAAGTAACCCTTTTCTTAGCATCTCATGGCAATAACCCCAAATTTAAACCCCCACAGATGCTTACATGCCTCCAAAGTTAACCATCTGCTCCACCTTAACCAATCCTATTACATTCTCACCTCGTTATCCCAAGTCACAAACAATTCCTCGTAAGCACAGATGTTTGAGTGATGAAGTTTTAGCAAATCCTTTGCCTGCATGGAATAAATAAAAACAAAGGAGATCTTTTCACAGCTACACAGTCCTTCCCATTAACTGGGCCTTAAATAATACCCTAAGCCAGTTCCTGACTTGTTTGTGCCACACATCTGATCAAAACCTTCCAATGTGCAATATCAGTTGTATATTTGCATACACAAGCATTGGGAAAACATTTCACTAGGACTTTACTCAATATAACACTAACAGCCTTGGGAGAGTCAAGGATATAAACAGAGCCTTAGGAAAATGGTACCTAAACAACCCCCTTCTCCAGTTCCTTACATCCAAACTCAAAAACACATCTTGGAATGTGGAAGTCAAGATGATTTTTCTAGAGTAGCTGTTTTTTCCAGTAACCCTTCTGCAAGCTGGAACCTCAGAAGATATGATGACACTAGTGAGATGCTTATCTCCTCGAAGCTGGTTTCCATGTAGGGCTCTAACAGTTACCAGTTACTTCAGCAAATTTGCTGATGATGTGAAAGGTTAACAGAATTTCCACTTACTCTCCCTGCAATTGTGGGGAAACAACAGAATAAGAAGAGCCACGCTGCCAGCTGGCACAAGTGCATTTATTTCAATAGACATCGACATCAGAAAAAAAATGGGTCAAACTTTACAAGTAAAGCCAGTTTCAGTACATAAAGAGGTCACCTCTCTCCAGCAGGATGAAGCATTGGTGCAAACGTGCTCTCAGGTACAACTGTGAGACTAATCCATTATGTGCTACTGCAGATGCTTTGTTGAAGCAATTTTTTTGTATTTTATCAGTGCTTCCGATGTTGATTCTTGGTCCAGGCATTGGTGCAAGTTTGCACCAAAAGAAATACAGTAACAGGAGAAAAACACTTGAAGCATTCCCATAAAAAAAGTCCAGCTCTGAGAAAGGAACATATTAACTAGAAACTAAGTTATTAAAAATAACCTATAAACAGACCAGGATTCTCCATTATCTTAAAGGCCAAAAGGATGAGTTTTGCTCTCATATTCAGCACTGAGCAAATACAAACTCTGGAAAAAAGCCTACCCTCTGAGAACAGCTGTCCATTTGAATCTACATATTCAAATTTAAGACCAATTAACATGAAAACTTGGCCTGAGCTCAAGCAAAGGGCAGGGAGAACACCCTCAGATAGTCCTATCTGATTTACATCTTGACTATTTACTTAGTTAACACTTGTAAATAAAAGACTTTGTTCTCTTAAGACTTTGGTCTTTGTAAGCAAAGCAGTAAAGAAAAACTGCACCAATACCTCCTTCAAGGCTTCATTTGCTTGCTTTTCTTCAATGCATTCGACCTGCACCAAACAAAAGACACTGATGAGACTGTAATATAGAGACAGGCAAACTTTAAACCAGAACAGTCTCGCCAAGATGACTGAAACCACAAAGTGTGTACAAATTGGCATGAATTTTCCATGATAGCTCCAATCTCTAATGATTAGAGCACTCATGTTGTTGGGAGATGGCCAAAAACAGAGCTTTAAATGAGCCTGCAACAGCCAGCCAGGCCTTTTGCACTGTAAAGTAGCAGAAAGCTAAGGTGAAAGTGTGCTGGATGGATGTAAATAGCCTGCTCTTCTTTCCTCACTTTTAACCTCAATATTTGAGTAAACTGATTCAAATCTTGATTTCCAAAACAGCAGCTCAATGAGAGGCAACCTACTCAGGGCCAAGCTGCCTATCATGTTTGTCTCTGTTACTACCGGAAGGGTCCATGGAGATGACAAACATGCTAAGAGACTTTTTGTTTTCCTAGCAACCACTTTCTCACCTTCTTTATTATACGTTTCCTTCCCACATTCCTTTCTGTTTTCAATTCAACTACCAGCATAGAACCCAGCCCCCCAGGCTGCAGCTGCTCCAGCACCTGGGAGGCAGAGGAAAGGTGCTGATAGACTCACTAGAACTAAAAAAACTAGAACAACCCAAGCAGAAAGCCCCTTCAAACCCCCTTCCCCCAGACACTCGGCCCCCAGCACACAGCTCCCATTCCCCATGGTAGGGCCATAGGTACCCCAGCTCTCGGAGGGTGTACAGACCTCTCCTTCAGGACACTCCCCCAACTTTCCCTCTGCTGAGGGGAGCACCCCATCTCTCCAGGGCCATCTACACTCCAGCACTTCTCTCCCTGAGACCGAGTAGGCCCCTTTCTCAGGGCTACTTAGACCCTCGTTAGGCTACACACCCACCCCCCAGGACCACCTGCACCCTCCCAAAGGCCTCTT
>JANHFX010027050.1:0-91864 GCA_027560015.1 Chloroceryle amazona | reverse complement strand
TCACCAATAAACGCCATTTTGCCACCCACCACGCTGGTGTCAGGTGCTGATGGACCGCGCGGTTATTGGGAGGTAGCTGCGCGGTTTCTGAACCAGGTCGCCACGCCTATGACAGGCAACACAGTAGATTGATGGAAATAGTTTATAACTCTAGGCTTTCTTTTGAAACAAATCCTCCCAAAAGTATTCTACATCACATAGGATATTTTGTTTATTTTTTGCTATCAAACACAATCCTTTTTTTTTTTTGTGTGTGTGCTTTTATTTTATATTCAAATGTCAAACAGCTTTTCTTTAAAATAGAAATTAGAATAAATAGGTGTTAATTTTTTTTTGTTATCTTAGTGGAAGAGAAATCCAGTTTAAGTGCTGTAGTTAAGTAAAAATACTCTTGGATTTACAGGACAGCACAGATCTTTAGGACCAAGAGATTCAAAGGTCCGGAGTCTGAAAATGGATGCCAGCATTTGGAGCAATGAACTTATTGAGGTATGTTGTGATATTCTAACTCTGTCCATTTTGAAAACTACTCTATGAATAGGAGCTATTTATTGCTTTACTCACAAGAAAACTGAGCATATATCTGCTAAATAACATGCTGCTGTCATAATAAACTTGATGGTTCCAGGAACAATGTACCTTTTTGTCACTCAAAATGTTAACTTGTTTTGATGACCATGTGTACAGTTTTTCTTAGTATTTCTCTAAGCATCTATTTTTTGTGTGGGAGAAAGAAACGCCTTTGGAGAGACATGGCAATGAGCAATATTGGAAATGGTGGGGAGAATAAGGAAACTTCTCATTACCATTTTAGTGGCTTAGGATGTTAAAAAGTGGCACTGATAGACAGGATTGAGTCATCAGTGTTTTCATTAAATCATGCTAGTCTTCTCTGACCTTTTACTGATATTTTCTAATATGTATTGAAATATAACTGGTTAGTCTTGTAAAGTTTAGTTGCTATTGATGTTAAATGGTGACTACAGACTTCATAATCATTTATAGATGACCATAGTAAGTGACTGAGAAAGGCTTTCATCTTCTCCAGGCAATTTTCTATTTTTTACTAACTATCTTTTTCAGCTTTTAGCAACTGAAAACTATTTAGAGGCTAGCTTCATATTCTTCTTGATATTTTGCTTATTTTTTTCTTGTACCTCATCCAGCTCTTTATCATCATCGGCAATAAGAGGGCAAACAGTTTTTGGGCAGGAAATCTTCCTCCAGATGAAGAGCTGCATATGGATGCCCCAGCAGAAAAAAGGATAACATTCATTACGCAAAAATACAAAGAAGGAAAGTTCAGGAAAGCACCTTTTCCCTACAAAACCAAGGAACAATTGAATAAGGTAACACTAGAATGGGTAAGCCCATACTATACATTTTGTGTTGTGTTGTGCCTGTGTGTGTTCAGTTTTCTTCTTCTCGTTTAAACTGGTGAGAAATAGACTCTGAATCCTGAGTGACATTCTCACAGGGCTGAATAAGTGTTATTTTGGAGCCTCTACAGGAGTCATTTCATGATAGTTTTTCCAGTTTGCTTGTAGAAGATTATGGTACCTATATGGTTTCCGTAATATGTCTTCCAGAGGTGTTCACTGCCAAGTAATTCTAGAACTTTTACTGAACTCTCTGCTCTGTCATTTGTGCATACTGGATGATTATATTTATTAGAGCAGCTGAATTTTAGAGTAATACTCCTCTTGTGCTAGGTGACTTCTGTCTTAATTTCAGAATAACTCATTAATTAACTACATAAATTAAATCCATGTTTATTAAATCCATAAATTGTAGAAACTGTTATGGAATAGATTACTGTAATTGTTTAGCAACTTCTGGTTTTAAAGGTTTGGACCAATATTTTGAAAGGTTAAAAAAAAAAAAAGTTATGTTTGTCTGTCTTCAGATACACAAAAATGAAAGAAGACTGATGCTTTAGGATGTGGTGAAATCTTTTAATCTCAAGGAAGATGATCAAGTATGAAGATCCTCCTGAAGGATATTTGCCTTATTGAACTGTGACCATAATTTCAAAAAACTACCTATGAACTTCCATGTTTTGTAGCAATAGAGTTTAAGAATCAAATCTTGTCTCTTTTGACTGAACTTCTGAGGTCTGAAATATTAAGATTTTTTTCTTTAGTAGCTTGGTGCGTGAAGAAAAGTAAGGGGGATTTTTTCATTTAAATAAACAACAGTTTTCCCCTCAGGTTATATTAATTCATTATTCTTCCCAAGTAAAACTTGGGGGAGAAATATCTTGCAGGGATTGGATCTATGATTTTTTTTTTTTGTTGTTTGGGTTTTTTGTTTGTTTGTTTTAATTTTTTTTATTATTATTTTTGTTGGGTTTTTTTGTTTGTTTCTTTGGGTTTGGTTTGTTTTTTTGTCTTTTTTTGTGGTGGTGTTGCTGCTTTTTTCTAGATTCAGACCATACTTGATGACTCCTGCTACTTCTCAGTGTTTATGTTTTTTGAAAATGCAAGGGAACTATATTGGAGGTGAAAGGATTTGCATCTAAATTACATGTATTTGTTGTCAGTAACTTTCTAATTTAAACAGACTTCTTATTTTCCCTCTACTTGATAAGGCCCTGTGTGCTGCTGTAGTTAAACAAGATGTGCTAGAAACTCTGATGTTGCTGTTTAGTGGGGCTGATGCCATGTGTGCCACTGGAGACCCTGTTTACAGTACTCCGTATTTATTGGCCAAGAAAGCTGGACAAAGACTGCAAATGGAATTCCTGTACCATAATAAGTTCTCAGGTAGGATACATTCTCTTTGGTTGGATTTTCTAATACTATATTATGCAAAAGTGGATAGAATTCAAAAGAAAAACTAGCTTTGAGTTGAATAACAGCAGTATAGCAGAAGGGCAGTTGTGATGGTTTAACTGTATTTCAGCAGACAGCACATGGAATTGTGTACAAGTTGCTTCTGTTTTGCTCAGACATTGTTTAAGACTTAAGAAAGCAACATAACTCATAGACCTTATACCATACCCTTATTTATAACACAGAAGAAAAATGTCATCTGCTCCACCAATATTACCAAGCTTTCATCAGAAAAAGATGGATATATGCAGTGCATGTACTAAAGAATCTGGGACTTTGTTTTTTTTCTTTAAAATTATTTATGTTGATACCTACCCCTACTGCACAGAGACCTATCTGTTTGGTTTTGGTTTTGCTTTTTGGCATAAATTCTTCTCCCAAAATAAATCTCAGTTCTGAAATAAAAAAAACAAACCCTCAGCTACAGCTTGTAGCACATGATAAATTTCGGCCTGCAAAGTTGACAGTTCTGGTTGCAGCACGTGACTGTTACGAGGCTCTTGAAAAAAGAAAGCTATTCTTAAAAATAAATAATTTGTAAGAGTATGGATGGGCCTGAACTTACCTTTTAAAAAGAGCTGTAGAGTATCTGAAGCAGTCTGAGAATGAAAGTTTGCATGGGAAAAATTAGTTATGAGATACTGCATCCAGCATCGTGGACATACTCTTGGACCAATATTCCTTCATCTTGTGCTGTTCCACAAAGTAACACTGCATAGACTGAACAATAAAAATTTTAGTGGGAAATGTGGAAATGATTTACGGCTTTCTAGAGTAAACACAGTGCCTTAAGTTTTGCCTGAGAATTGCTCTATCAGAAGTTCCAGGACTGGGACTGCAAGGTGTTGAGCTCAGTCACTGTGTAAATATTCAGCTATGGGTTTTTTGCTAACTATGCTCTCAATTGGTCCTAAGACTATACAGACAAATTTGCTTGTATTGGCTCTGTCTTTCATACTTTTAGCCCTCCAGCCAGAGCATCACCACCATATGCTGGTGCTAGTGTTTAGTTTTGTCTTCAGAGAAAGGGAGGTCATTGCATTGTCTGACTGCTGCCAGAGTTGATGGTAAACTTCTAAATAAGCCTTATGGAGGAACAGTTCCCTTCTGTTGAAGTATTTTAAGTACAGGATGAAAATAAAAGCTTAGTATACCAGAAAACCATATTTTAGATTACATTAGTAAGTAGTGGTAGACAAAGGCAATGCTGTTACAAATGTGAACCAATTAATTTTTTGACAAATATATAAGAATTTTACTCTAATTATAAGAAAAATCAATAAGATGTATCTATGCTGTTGTAAAGATATTACAGAGCAACTACATATCTACAGATAGGCAGTCAGAAAGACCTGTGGAGGAATAGTTGTAACCAATATAACTGTAGTACTCTATGTGACTTACTCCTTTGTCTTTTAATAGATTTCCCCAACTATGATACTTGTTTTGAAAATGGCTTCTCTGAAGATTCTTCACATTCCACTTTTCTTTGTGAATTCTTATACAAAGTTTCTTCTAGTACTACTAAGCTTCTTACAGAGAGGAAATTAAAAGAAGGTATTTCACATTTACTTTATGCATTTGAATAATACATGAATATGTATGGTTTTGATTAATTTGGTTCTTTTTAACTTCTTGCATTACATTTTAAAAGGTAAAATGTCTTTGATATGATATATCCTCTTTTGATTCAGTAGACCTATTTCAGATAAAGAAAATACTGATTGTCTCGATCTCTTTATTCAGTGTTTGAGAGAGAAAGAAAACTGAAGTACTGAAAAATTATTCAGTTAACAACAGTTATTGATAAATAAAAAACGCTTCTCACTTTAACTATATTTAGATAGATGCTAATAACCGACAGACAGTTTCCATCTAAAATTATAATATTCCAGAAATAATTTTAAAATAAAGATTCTAAATGCCTAACACCTAGGATATTTCTGAAGCTCGCAACTTTTAAAAGTATTCCAAATAGATAGGAGCATTTCCAACAACTTTACAACAAATGGAACTATATGGGGTAGAAATGTGTTTATATTACAGTATATACACATAGTCATCGGTGTTTGTCAGGCTTTGTCTGTGATTTTAATTTTTTTGAAATGTCATCAGGTAATTTCCTTAATATATCTTTTTTTTTTTTTTTTTTTCCTTTTTTCTCTCCTATATATTGTCCTCTGAAATTGTGATAATATCTTGTATATGCTAGATGTTCTGCTGATTGTTTGGGCGGGGGGATTATCTTTTAGGGATGAGCGTTTGTTCTGTTTTTGCATTAATGTTGAATTACCCACGTGTTTGGCAGGACTAATGTTTTCTAGGATAGGTGCTTCACAGTTATATAGGAAGATAGATTTCCCTGATCATTTGCAGTTGAAAAGGATAAATGACAAATGGGACAAGGGAGCTTTGAAGATCCTTTCAACTTCAATGAAGCCCCCCTGCAATTTTGAATTAAAAAAATGCTCTTGCCTGAGGTCTCTAATGTATCTCAGACGTGTAAGAAGTACTATGGCAAAAGGTTTTTTTGCTATTTAAAACATAAAACATGTAATACCTTTTTTCCCTTTTGTGTTGATTTTTTCTCTCCTGCATTAAGAATTGTTTCTACCTTTATAAAATTCTCATTTACATGAAGTAGTATGGGATATGCATGCCACAGATTCTTGGGAATATATGGTAATATTTTTTTCCTTATTACTATCTTTAAAAAATAATTTGATGGTTAGAGTACTAATGTGTAGGGGATACAGATTCATACCCCCAAAAAAGTGCCCTAGCTGTTCAGTTCTAGAGAAAAGAAATAAGTTCTCCTATGGAAACAGTTCTGGCTTAATAGTGACTTCTACTGGGCCAGAGAGGGATCACCATTCTGTCACTGGGCATTACAGGTATGATTGACATCAGTGAAGTTATCTGTCTTGTAGTCCACAAGACTATACTCTACTGATTTATGTTGAGTTGTTGCTGTTTTTTTGGGCTTTTTGTTAATGCTGTTTGTGGAAAGGGCTGCAAAACAGACTCTTGTTAAGCTGTTTTAACTGTTAAACTAGAGCTAAATTCTTCTTCAGTGTTATGAATCTCTGAGGCAGCTGTCAGCCTTGCCTGTAGTGCGAAGGGCTGAAAGCTTAGGCACTGTGTTTGTTGTCACAGAAAACTATTATCCTCTTGCCCTAATGATAAAAGGACACTCAAGAAATCATTCAGTGCTGAAAATTGAACCCAGGTTTATAACAACCAGCTGGAACGCCTGGAACACATTTCTTATAGTGCAGGAGAGAGTAAGACAACTTGGTGTGTACTTCTGATGCTGCTATAACGAGTAATTTCAGCAGGGGTGCATAACTTTTGAGAAAAGAAGTTGTTAACTAACAGCTGTTGATGTTCAGGAGGAAGAGAGCTGAAACATTGGTGCTATTCTGATACAGTAGATGAAAAAGTAAAGGTTACAAGTTTTTATTTTTCTTCTCTTTTTAGTGAAAAAGATTTTTACAGTGCATTGTTAAAAGCCTTGATGCTCCAAAATTATCCTTGAGAGTTGTAAAAGTTCAATGAATATTGAATCAGTGAGCTGTTTTGTAGAATAGGCCTGGGGGGTTGGGAGGAGGAAATATGGGGGGCAAAAACCCACAAACAATCAAAACCTCCTGTTTTGCTGCTCAACATCTGTAAACCTATATATTTTCAAACCCTTTATCTTATGTTTATTTTAGTATTTAAAATATGTTTTTATAGAGAATATAGATATCAACAAGTATGATACAAATAAATACTCAAAAAGAGTACCAAGAGATTTATAAAAGATTTATAAATCATACAGCAAAAAACAGAATCTAATTGGATGAAATATCAGATAACATACTAAGTAAGAATTGGCTAACTAATTACAATTGCAGTTTGGTTGTTTTTTGGTTGGTTTGGTGTCATTCTCCTCTCGCCTCCTTTTTTTTTTTTCCCCAGAACTGTTTTGTCAGATTCTCACAAGTACTTTACCAGAATACTTGTGGCTGTATACAAATTTTAAGACTGTAGAAATAACCACAGTATTTTCTCTTAGAACCCGCTTCCCTGCAGTGGTGGAAATAGATGCACCTCAAATTATATTTGTAGAACTAGATGTAAACTAGAATGAATGCATGAATGTTTTGAGTAGGAAGTAGTCATCAGTATGCCATGTCATGTGCATTATTCACATTTTAAGCTCATCATAAGAGTGAGCAGACCTTTGTTATTAATATGCCAAATAATACTTTTAAGTTGCTCTGCAGACTTTTTCCTCCACTTTGTGTTTTTTTTCTTGTTTGGTGTTTGTTTGGTTTTTGTATCTTTTCTTTTTTAAAGTATATATGACAATTACTAGATAGTCCAATATATCTAACTCAAAATTATTTGAAGATAGAATTAATAGTTAATTTAACTATGCTTAGCAACTGTAAGCTGTTACATGTTGAAAGCACCCTACAAATGTTAGCATTCTGTAATCTAGTGTTGCTAAATGCATTTACTCTTGCAAGGTGCATAGGTGAATAGCAACAAGAGCAACCTCCAGTTCATTATAATGTGAACATGCCATCCTAAAATGGCTAGAGCTGCAGCCTGTCTGTGATATATCCATTTATTTCCCCCAGTATGCAGGAATAAATTCTGTACAATTTCATTACTATCTGACACTTGGGTCTGCAGTAAGAGAGAACTGAGCTCAACCATTGATGTTCTTAGAAAGGGTTGTTCTGTAAGTTTTTCTGTTCTTCAGGTTGTCATCCTTCGCTATTTTGGCAGTATTTTTAATTTTATATTAATATTTTTAATTTAATCATGTTAACACAACTTTTGATAGTGTTCTCTCTTTCTTTTCTAGTAGTGTGCAATGGATACAAATTCTGACATGTATGACATTATTTTTTTCTAGACTATTTGAAAGGCTAAATTGTTTTCCTTGATCTTTTGACAGTGAGTGCACACTCAAGCATTACTAAACAATGGAATATAGATTGACTTGATTTTGACCTCTAGTTCCAGTAATGTGAAAGAAAGAGTAGCCTTTTTTTACTACTGCATACCCTAATTCAGTCATTTTGCTATCTGCTTGTCAGAATATATTGTTCTTGTAGCTTTCAGAGCTTCTAACTTTGTAACATGTTTTCTTTTTGCTTCCTTAACTCTCTTCTGCTAAGCATGTAACATGGTATTGTGTACTAGCTTTTCCCCCATCAAATTACATGGCAAGGGAAGTAAAAGTTCTATAGAATAGTATAGTTAAATTATGAAGTGATTTAATATATTCATGAACTAAAAATAAGCGTGTTTTATTTGAAATATTATTTTCTTAAAGTTGAGTGCTAGAGTTTCTGTAGGTTAAGTAGTATCAACACAGACATTGAATTCCTGACCCACTGAAGTCAATAAGACTGAGATTTCATCATAAATGTATTACTGTTGCAACATAGCTATGCATCCTGTGAGGCAACTTCTCTAGGAAGAGTTAATTTTTTATCATTATGCTAGCTGACTTTTCTATTATGTCTTTAATTGCAGATTGTAACAAAAGATGGTGCACTTTGGAAAGTGGCTTTCTGAGCTACTATGAAAATGATAAAACTACCACTCCTAATGGTATGATTGACATCAGTGAAGTTATCTGTCTTGTAGTCCACAAGTCAGACTTCTTTTTAAATAGAGGGTAGGTTCTCAAGTTATTATTTCAATAAAAAAACTTCAGCATTTCTAACTTTTTATTTTGTATTTCCAGAGCTGTTAATTTGTTCCTGAATTTTGAACATTCAATTTAGAAAAAACCTGAATGGTTTTATGTTGACTTCAAGAAATAAATGCTAAGTGGTATTTGGGGATTATTATTTTTTTTTTAATTGTGATATAATGAAAATGTTAGCATAATTTAAAGGGCAGCATAAATTAGATACAGCTGTTTCTTATTAAAACTGTAAAACATATTCTCAGTGCTTAAAATGTTACACGATGATAAATTGAACAATTAATGCTTGTTTTTCTTCCTGGGATTGACCTCTGCCTCACACTGAATACTTGCTTTGTTTCTTACTGATAATAATGCAGCAGATTAGAGTTCTCCACAGTGCTTTCAGCTGCGGTCACAGATCTAACAGTCTTTGAAACCCATTCACGGTTCTGCAGCTGAGGGTAACAGCGTAACTGTTGAGCATTGTGGTAGTATGAAGATGATAACTTTTTTGTCATCTTGTTTTTCTTTTATAACTCTTTCATCCCATTTGTACATTAAAACCATCATATGGAATTTCACCTAAATCTGGCTTGCCTCCCAGTGACACGATTGCTTTAGGGAAACATTTTTTTTTTTTATACTTTATATCTCTTCTTGGTGGTGGCTTGTGATAGAAGGAGTGGTAGTGACCATGCATTTCAGCCTAGGAGGTTCAGGCTGCATGATAGGAAAAGCCTCTTCATTAGAAGGGTGGTAGGAAATAGGAACAGGTTGCTGAGCAAAATAATAGTTTCTATCCTCAATGGTTTTCAAGGCTTTTCATTGCTGTTCTGATCCTATGGTTAGAGATAATCCTGCTCTGAGCAGATTAGACAAAGTGACATCTAGAAGTCTACTTCAAACAGCATTTCTATGATTCATTCTGTGGTGACTTAGAATCATAAAATACCAGGTTGGAAGGGACCTCAAGGATCATCTTTTAAGTTAAAAAAACCTAAAAAATAAAAAGTTTAAAGGAGATGGCCCAGCACCTTGTCAAGTTGAGTCTTGGGGTAGGGGAATCCAGCACTTCCCTTGGGAGACTATTCCAACGTCTAATTGTTCTCATGGTGAAAAATTTTCTTGTGGAGTCCAATCGGAATCTCCCTAGGAGTAACTTGTACCCATTACCCTTTATCTTTTCCATTTGACTACTTGGAAAAAGGGTCTCCATCTTCTTGGTAGCCACCTTTTATGTACTAGTACATGGTAATAAGGTCTTCCCTAAGCTTTCTCTTCTCAAGGCTGAAAAAACCCAGTTTTCTCAGCTTTTCTTCATATGTCTAGTCTTCCTGTCCTCTGATCATCCTTGTGGCCCTTCTTGGGACCCTCTTCAGCCTGTCCATGTCTTTTTTGTATAGTGAAGAATGAAACTGAATGCAGTACTCAAGGTGTGGTCTGAGCAGAGTGGGATAAAGGCTTCTTCATCTCTGCTGGTGATGCCCTTGTTAATGCAGCTCAGCACCGTGTTAACTTTCTTTGTCATTGCAGAACACTGTTCACTCATGTTGAGCTTGTTGTCCACCAAGATCCCCAGGTCCCTTTCCCCAGGGCTGCTCTCCAGCCAAGTGAATCCCAGTCTGGGTTGCTTTCCTGGGTTAGGTATTCCTAGGTGCAAGACCTTACACTTGTCTCCGCTGAACTTCATAAGGTTCATTCTAGCTCACTACTCCAGCATGTCCAGATCTTCACCCTACAGGCTGGCTCTCCCTTCTGGACTGTCAACTTCCCCACTCATTGTGGTGTCATCTGCAAACTTCGTCAGGGTGTTCTTGATCCCAACATTCAACTCACTTATGAAGATATTAAACAGTGTTCAGCCCAGCATTGATCCCTGGGGGACACCGCTTGTGACTGGTTGCCAGTTTGAGAAAGAACTATTTACTATTTGTTTAAAACTTCCCATTCAATGACCTCGACTGCTTATATTAAACCAAATCAAAATGTTTTCAATGTATCACAAAAAAAAGCTTGCTGATATTACACAAACTTGAAAAAGCAAAAAATTCCCTGTGAATTTTAATGATATTCAAATGTTTTTATTAATTTTAGAATTACTGAAAAAAATATGACATAGTAGCTTTGAAACACTTATTATTGACCTGAAAAGCACTTTGATCATGTTGTTTTATAAAATACTCTGTTGTTAGTTGGGTTGTACTTGTAAGACTGGAGGAGAAATGCAGATGGATTCCATTCCATAAGTATGAAATCATGAAAAATATAGAAATGGGACTTTTGCATGTCTGCTTCTACGAAGACTAAATAGGACTGCCTTTTTCCTCTTGTTTGCTTTAGGGATGTCTTTACCTTTGAAATCTACTTAATATCAGAACGTGTTTTTCTGTTTGGAGCTGAAACTGCATATTCACAAAGAAAATGGACTTGGGCAATAGCTAAGGTAATACAGATAATTATCCTTTCCAGTTAGGCCAGGAGCCTTTGCACAAAGAATAAAGTGTTGTTATCTTAAAATCCTCTGAGAAGCCCTTCTTGATGAATACTGATCTATCTTGTCTATAAAGGTTTCTTGTTCAGCAGGAAGAAATAACTGGTGATTTAATGTTTAAAGCACAACAATAAAATAAAATGGAAAAGGAATTGAAGCAACATTTTTATGCCAACGTTAAGAATATATTAAATGTGCCCTACTATAAAGACATGTACTATATGAATTTACTTCAGCTATATTCAGCTTCATTTTAATTACAATTCAGTTTTTTCATTGGCTGAAACAAAATTCATAAATCACTACTCTATGCAGTGCTAAATGCTAACAATCACATTACTAATTAAAACAATTGTAGTTTAAAAATCAAGAATTTTTGAATTGTAGAGTATGAGTGGAAAAAAAATGTTGTAACTGATTTTAGAATTCAAATTTAGGGTGTATATGGGTTTAGGAATCAAATCTGAAAGTCTAAATTTTTTTTTTTTTTTTCCTGTGGCTTTCATCCTTGTATCTTATAGATTTGCAATATTTTGATTTATGTTTTTTTTTTTTAGGGGAAGAGGGTTTTTTTTCTTCATCTGACTCACCCCATTTTCTTTGGTAGCATTTTATTCCTCCTGTGGCTGAATGCTTATTAGAGAGAGACTGTGACCTGATTGGCCAGCTATACTACAAAGATTGCCATAACCTGGATCAATGGAGAAAAGGCTGGTTTGCTATAGAGAAGTCAAGCCTTTATTTTTGTCTTGAAATGGAAAATACTGAAGAAGATTCCATATATCTAAGGAGGTTGCAAGAACTAAGTAAGAATTGTGCTCAGCATCTAGAATTCAGGGAATACTCTAGAATTAATTCACTATTAAGGACATTTCTATTATATTTTAAAGTCATAAACATTAGGGAGCTCAATAACTATTCCCTTGCATGAGCCAGATGCTCTTCCAATTCTTCTAAGTATGGAGTTGGTAAAGTTCTGTTTTGGATTTTTTTTTTTTTTCCTCTCTGTCTACTTAGTGGCACAAGCTAGAAAGACTTTTTACAGCTTCATAATGAATGAAGACAATTTTTGTTCCAGTTGCAGCAGTATCTTTCTTGTAAGAGTACAGAACTGAATAATAATATATAACCTTTTGGGATTATTGTCTCATATTTTTGACAGGGCAGAAATACTCACTGCAGAACTTGTTCTTGAGGTGATTGACAGGCTTAGTTTTAAAATAGTCAAATGTACTAGAAAAATTATAATCTCTTGGAAAACTATTTCACAGACTAATAGACTTTTTTTTTTTTTCCTAGTACTAAAAATAGTCTTTGCTCAGTATTGTGATGTGGAAAGATAAGAATATTTTTAGAAATGGTCTTCTATGACCAATTTCATATCATTGTCTGTAATTATACTTTGAATACTCTTTAAGCATATATGCCTTACTTGTCTTTATATCGAACAAGGCAATAAGTTATGCAGGAAAGCAAAAAAAAAATGTATATTAAAATAATGTAGAGAAGATAATATAGTTCTCTATTTATGATCCTCTTTGTAAAAGCTGTCAGATCGTGGACTGTTTTGCAGGGACTTGCCTGAATGCTATTGGACTTCCTACTGTTTGTTTACTGCCACCTCACATTTGCAGTGACTAACACCATGAAGGCAGTTTTTAATTGGGAATATTTTTAAGCCTCTAGCTATATTTTAAACTGTGAGTACTTTTTGGTCTTCTTTCAGAATTAAAAGGTTAAATAGTTGAACTGTTTCTGAAACTAGTTTTGATAATGCAACTATAAATGTTCTGATCCTAATCATATGAGCATCCAAAATATTTTTATATCTGAAATACAGAAATGAAACACACATATAGCTTTTGATTGAAAATTGTTTTTTCTTGGGGTTTGATTTTTCAAAATTAGAGTGTAAAAATTGTACTACTTAGAAATATTATATACCTGTGTTTCTATATTTTCCTTAATTTCTGTTTTTCCCAAAATAAATCTCCATTAATTAGACTGAATGGTATAACTGAAACTTGCCAAATAATGAATCTTCAGTGGAAGTATAGGAACATACCTTCTGAATATTTGACAAGTAATTTAGGCTGCGAGTATGTGATACAAAACCATCACGGAACATGCATCAGAATATTTATTGAGCATCATTGGTATTCAGGACTTTACTGTGTCTGGGAATTAGTTGAGATAAGATGTGGATTATATATAACCTAAACTTTGAAAGAATTAGCTTTTCAGAATTTTGAATGAGTGAACAGGTTACATTTAATTTACTGGTTTTAGTATAGTGTATAGTATATTTTCATAAACATTGCTACTGGAAACTTTCCAAGTGTATCTTTTGTATTTTGTATAATGTTTTGCAGGGTGGGTGGGTGGTATTTTTTTTGCTTGTTGTTTTTTTAAAAACAGGAATAACATAAGGCAACATAAAGAAAGGTGGCAGTTATCTTCACAGTGTAACATATAACTCAGATTACATTATTCTAAATATCCGCAGCCATGAGGGTGCAAGTACATTAATGGATTAAAAAAATCCAGTTTACTTCTGAATCATTATGTCTTCTAAAACATGTATTTACTACTTTAATTTTAATAAACCAGAACATGGTAACATGTTTTCCCATGAAAAAGTACCTATTTAACCTTTCTTTATAATTTTCTGTATTATTTTTTTCTTAGAGATGTGAGTCTATTGTGGTATTTTGTGGAGTCTTTTTTTTATTATCAGCAGCATTCTTTATTTGAAACATTGAAGAATTCCATTCTTCTCTTGTCACAGAAGATTATTTTCAAAAAAGATGTCTATATATGGATGCACATATGTGTTTGTCCATATGTGTCTGTGTCAATCATAGTGATGTGTATGTGTTTTGTTATCAGCAATCAGTAGTGTGATTCAAAATGGAGAGAAAGTAGATGTCCTGCTGCTTGTTGAAAAAGGAAGGTAAGGTTCCCATCTAAATAAAGCTTTGATCTACTTTTATTTTGATGTCTTAGAATTCTTGCTGATCAGTCATGGAGCTTTTTCTTTTGCAGTTTTTAGAAAGAGTAAATTTGCAGACTTTTTAAAGGAGGGAAAGTCTTTGTGTATTAATTACTTTTTATGTCTATGTCAGGAAATCCTAACAAGTACTGCTTAATTAAAAGCAGTTTTCCCACTGAGGAAATTATACCCAGTCAGATTAGTCTGCCAATAATGGTTTCTTCAAAAGGACTTAACTTATTTTACCCCGTAAAGAAAGAGTGCGTCTTTGGAGCATTTACCAGTTACTTCTCAATTTCATTATCACTGTTACGTCCCAGTGTCTCAATCTGTATAGCTCAGGACTGAAAGAGTGTTTGAGTCTCCTGGTTAGTTTGATTGTGATGTCTGATCCTAGTTAACAACATACCAGCTAGAAAAAGCATACTTGTAAAGAAACATGATCCCTCTTTACTTCCAACTAGATAAAATCCTGCTGAGATGACTCTGTCAAATATAGTGATATGGGAGATTGAAACTTGAATAATTCTTATTTTGTAAGAAATTATCATGTTGTTTTGTTGTTTTTTTTTTTAATGTCAGTCCTACATTATTGGGCAAATGTGTAAGAAGTGGTGTTAAACAATCTTCTGAACAGCCAATAATAGGTTAATAAGGAAGGATCTCCCACACCCCCCCTCCCGCCCCATTGTTTGAGAAGCAAATAAAAACCTGAAGAAACAGAAAAGCACAAGTATCCTTGCCATTTATTTTGAATTAGAGAAACTTGTTGTGAGAAACCCTATTATTCTAACCCCTCTGTTGTGAATTTTATCTATTCCAAAGATACTGTTTAAGATCCAAAGTTAAATTAGATCAGAAAAAACAACACTTTTTTTTTTTTTTTTTGTCGTGGTGGTTTTTTGTTTGTTTGTTTGGCTTTGGTTTCTTTTTCTTTGGTGGTTGTTTTTTTGTTTTGTTTGTTTGTTTTCCAAAAGAAGCATATTGAAAGTTTAATCATTAAGTAGGCTGCATAGACCAACCACGGAATGAAAGGTATCCTATTCAGGGTGCAGTCCAATACATGAATACAAACTGTGCATCTAATGTTACAGATATCAATGCTGAGCAAAACTTCTAGCTCTAGGTCAGATTTTATTATTTATTTCATTATAATATATTTATTTCATTATAATATTTCTGCCAAGTTGAGAGTAGGTTTTCCCTGAACTGCTTAATAGTTTAATGGAAGTTCTGAACTATTTGAAAATAATTTCAACAGGGGCACTGTTTTATAGTGACCATAAATATGTTAAATTTTTCTTCACTGAAGTCTGCCATAAAGATTTAAATGTATAGTGCTTACATTGTCTTGACCATTAAAAGTCATATAGATATATAAGCTTTGGCACAGTGATTCTTGCTTAGGATATTACTCTAAAGTACCCAGGTGTTCAGCACAGTTGCATGATATTGCATCTTGCAGTCATAAGAAATTGAATGTGTGTATGGGGAAAATGATTAAGTATAAAATCACCTTTATCTTAAGACTCAGTTACTGTAAATAGAAACAAAACCAGCAATCCTCCTCTGTTCCTCCAAACTCTAGGTAAATTAATTAATGCCTTTGATATGTCATTAGCATCAACTAAATGGTATATCATGATTTCTAGATTTACCCATTTTGTCTGTTATTTTATGGATAGACAGCAGTACTTGTCTAATGGCAACTTTGACATAAGTTGATCACTTGGGAGAGACTTTGTATACTGATCTATTGAAAACTTTCACATTGTTAGTTGCTTAAACACCAGTTAAATGATAAAAAACAGTATTACAAGAATGAAACAAAACAAATAAGGTTTTTCCAGAATTAAGAAAAGCTTGGGTGGGAGGGGGGGGACCAAAAAACAACAAACCAACCCAAAACCTAAAGCAAACAGATATCCTCCTCCTTCTTTGCATAAAGATCTAAATGTGGTTGATGTCTTGTAACACCATGATAAATTTTATTAGAAGAAATGATCAAAATACCCTGAGTATTTTCCTACTGAAACTCATACTGGTTTATTGTTTTTGTTACTGATTTCAAACTAGCTTCCCACCACTTACAAATACTTATGCCATTTTTTCAAGTCTCAGTCATTGGGTTGATTAATCAGGGAAAACTATGTGTTGCATATATGATATGCCTTTTTCTTTGACACTTTTTCTATTGTCCTGGTTTCATTTATTCTCTGTCTGACATGTTCAGTGAAAGAAGACTACCAGCTCAGAAATAAGAGATAGTAATCATACTATACATTCTGAAATAATATCATATTATTCACTCTACCATTTTCAAAACAACTGGTTTTCTTTTGAAGATTGTTGTGGCTTTTGAAGATCAGCATTCTTCCTAAATTTTCATAATAATCCTAGAGTTTTTCTAATTCTAGGTTTAGGATTTTTTAATATCTTGAAGATGGTTCATGTTTGTCTTTGGGTATTTTGCTAAAGTAAATTAGAGAGGAACACTCTCCCTTTTGTAGCACCTATTGGAATTTTATTGCATTCTGATCTCTGTTGGTACATATTATCTGACCTGTTAGAATTATCACTAATCCATCTGGAAATCCTGACTTCTCAAACCATTGCTTGCTTTTGCCATAATCAGATCGTCATGTGCCTCCTCCTATTTTCTGCTCTCATAGTTAAAATACATTTTGACTTCTTGGTAGAAGTGGCAAACCATTTTTCCAATTTCTGTGTCTGACAGTTCCTTCTGTCACACAGAGATGTCCTCTGGTTTGCTTCATATTGTTTGGGGTTCTTTTTCCTCCTTGATTTCTTATATTTGTAAAATATGTGAAGTGACTTGTTACCATCTCTTGTTACCATCCAAACAGATGTTGCACAGTGGATAGTTGTAGAAGCTACTCCTTTTTAGTCCAACAGAGGAGAAGAGAGGGATTTATACACTGAAAAGAAGAAAGGTGTCTGAAAACAACAGTATACAGTAATTTTGAAATGTATCTTCTATATATAAAGTGTAATACTTTAAGGAAAAATGGTTATGCAAACAGTTCAGTTTCAAATGTTTCTTTTTTTTTTTTTCTGTAGTTATTTATGCTCTCCCTTAGGTGTCAGTGAATGTTTTCAGACCATAATATAATCCAAATGGTGCTTTTTTTCTTCTGTTACACTTGTAGTTATCTCTTTCTTATTATAGATAATAAATCTTCTGTACAAACTAGCACAATTTTTTTTTTATGCTGATGGTTCTATAACTACAATAATTTCTTCTTAACCAGTAAGATTTCTTCTAAAATGCAGTTATGAGCACAAAATGATTAAATCTTGAAATAAGCTAAATATAGGGCTCAGGTGAGTGAAAGGACTTGTGCTTCTAGTGTAATGTGCTGAATATAAGATCCTTAATATTCTTTAAATATTGGGGATTTTTGTTACATATTTGTAATTATTAGTGGAATTTCCACGTTAGTTGCAAAATGATTATTCTGATATAATTTCATAGCAGTGCATACCTTCTTAGTACCTCTGTGTTCAGACAAGCAGATTATTAGAAACACTTCAAAATTGCCAGAGGGCACTGAGATTGTGCTGATGTCCATATCTCACCCTTCCTTGGCACAATCCTTACCAAGGATCACTTCGTGTCACTGCTTTCCCAATGCAGAGCTGTTAAACAAAACATAAAAGCATAGCTAAAACTAGAGTTCTTGGCTAGATGGATTAAAGATAAGCCTTTGCACTGCTGTGGATTAAGTGTGCACACATACATTGTTTTTCTGACTACTGGTGCAGAAGAATATGACGGTAGTCCACAATAATGTTGAAACACTAATAGAATCTTCCTTGATGATGAGACTTGGACTTCTGTAGTCATTTGTGCCCATTGAGTTGTCTCAATTCACTAAGGCAGAAATCTACATTGATGGGCCTTTTTACATTTCTCAGTAGTTAAATTATTGATTTCTTAGGTATGGATTGTATGTGCTTCATACTTAACAGAGCAAAAGCTCTGCCATTAGTCACCATATAGTCACTATTGCTAACTATTTGTTATGAAGTGTGTGCTCTTTATCAATTTCTTGAACTGGAAGTAGCATCACATATATAAACATACTATAGAAGGCACTGAGTTAATGTTGTAGGAATGCATTTTGGTTCAGAGTCTCTGCAAAGTAATTGATAGTCTGCATAATAGGTATGTGTTTGTTTACATTTCAGCAAAATTTTATTGTGGTTGAACCCCAGCCAGCAACTAAGCTCCACTCAGACCTTCCCTGGTGGGATGGGAGAGAGAAGCAAAAAAGTCGGGAAAACTTTTTTGGGTTGAGATAAAGACAGTTTAATAAGCAAAGCAAAAGACACAAATGAACAAAACAAACAAGAAATTATTTCATCACAACTCATTGTCAGGCAGGTGGTCAGTCATCTCCAAGATAGTACAACTCCATCATGCATAATGTTTACTTGAGAAGCCATAACTCTGAACATCTCCCCTCTTCTTTCTTTCCCTAGCTCTATAAACTGAGCATGATGCCAAATGGTATGGAATATCCCTTTAGTCAGATGAGGTCAGCTCTACTGGCTGTGTCACCTTCCAACTTCTTGTACACCCCAGCCTACTCATTGGCAGGGTGACGTGTGAAGCAGAAAAGGTGTTGGCACTGTGTAAGCTCTGCTCAGCAATAGTGAAAACATCCCTTTGTTATCAACAGTGTTCTCAGCATAAATACAAAACAGCCCCATAGTACCTACTATGAAGAAAATTAGCACAGTAGTCTCTCAGAACTGATTACTTCTATAAGTTTAGAAGCATTCTTGACATTAAGTTGTTCAGTTTTGTGGTACATGGGACATCAGTACATTTCAGCCTGTGTTTATATATTTAGTCTTAAACCTTGCATTGAATGTAACTTCATATTTTGATAATAGTAATTAGTTCAGTGAGAAATACCTATATTTATTGTTACTGCTGTCTCTGAAAACTGATGAAGAGATGACATTGTTATGAAAAGCAGAAGCTAGATCTGCAAAGCTGTCTCTTACTTCATGAAGTTCTGTAGGAGACTTCTAGTGTGCTTTGAAGAAAGTTCTACTTCTCTGCTGGTAGCAATTTTCCCTTTCCTTTTCCAAGTAAGAAAAAAAAAAAAGGTTTTAAGTCTTGTCTGAAAGTGTTAAAATTAGAAGGAAAGCTTAAACTTCTTCCTCATAAATTTTTGTATGTTTTTATGATTTAAATATATCCTAGGTTTATGCTATCTGTCAAAAATACTGTGGTTTGAGATGAGCTTTCTAAGCCACTTCCACAGTAAATGGACTAAATTCTGAACTGTCACTTGTACTGTTTTCATTTCCTTTTCTCCCTTCTCTTTTATGGTGGTGCTGTAAATGCTGAAATTGCTCCTCTGACTTTCTTAGGTAACTGGTCTCAAAATTTTTGACTGAGCAAAGCTGATAGCTTTTTAGAAAATAAATATTTGCCTCCCATGAAAAATCCAAGGTCCACAACAGTAACAAAATTTTTCACATTTGTGTTTTTTACCAGCAACTTCTCTTTCATGACTGTGCTGGTGCCATAGGACTGCTACTTGAACATATACTTCTTTCTTCATGATTGAGTAATCTCTTCCTCTGTAATTTGGATTTAACCCAACAGCTTTTCAAATTTTAGAAAACAATGAGAACATCTCTTGGTAGCTCTGATAGTTGTTTTTTTTTCTAATAGGATGTATAGAGGGCAAGACAGGAAGATAAAGACAATACAAGATGGTCTTTTTCACATAGTTTATGTAATTCATATATCACAACAGTTGATTGACAGGCACATGATTAAGACTTCATATCGCTGTGAAAAAAATGCAGAGAAGCTTAAATTACCTTTGAAGTTCAATACACTACTATATTTTCTCTCTTCTCCTCTGGTACCAATTCATTGATATGCTACAGAGTTGCCCTTTGTTTAAAAGTAATATTTTCAATTTACAGTATGCTGCTTCCTGTACATATCCTAATTCTTTAGATAACAAAAAATATTCTGTTGAGACCTCCATTTATCCTTTTGCATAATATCGTAATGCAAATCTTGCTGTTCTGCAGGGAAAATAAAAACGCAGTAATATGCATATATATGCGCATCTCTTGTGGTGGGAAGCACCATAAATCTTTTATAAATCATAGTCCTAACCTCTACTGATCTGTGAATTATAGCACTAAAGGAATAATGTAATATGCATTGTCAGACTCTTTTCTACTCAGTTCAAGCTTCTTTATTTTCTCTTATATATGGCTACAGCAGTACTAGAGGATGTTAGGTGATGTGCTGTTTGGAAGCCATTGGTTGAGTGCCACTCGTGGGGTTATCTGTTCTGATAGCTCTGCAGAAAATGTTTGAAAGTATTGAATTAAGCACACCCATTTTACTGTAAAAAATTGAGATTTATGTATCTGCTTTTTCTCACCAGAAGATGGAGGGTGAGTGTTTCTACTAGCCAGGCATGTATGGTGGTTAATGTGACTTTTGAAGTCATGAGGTAAAGGCTTCTTAAAAATGGTCTTCAGTAAGATGAAATGTTGTAGTGTCTCCTACTCTGCTGCTGATTGCCTACCTCTGTATGGTAGATCCTGAGAATACTTCACATCCTGGGTCTGTGTGTAGATGTTGGCTGCATCCTCACTTCCTACCAAGATAAGAATGCTGGAATGGAAAAGTTTCTGAAAGCAAAATTGAAAAATGCTAATAAAAATTTTGAAGTTAAATATTTTATCATTAGATAAAATTATTTGATTTTTTTAAAAGCAAGATAATAAAAATGAGTATTTGTTTATATTTGATGCAAGTATTTTCATAGAAGTTCTGTATAACATTTTAACTGTTCCTAATTATGAGATAAGTTGTCATTAAAGAATCCCTTAAATTTCTTTAGTGGGAGACAAAGAGTATGTATGTAGAAAAGCTTGCTTGCTATTTTTATACTTAAAATGGTTGTTTATTACATACGTGCATATGGATGGACATACACCCTTAAACTCGGCAGTTTTGGAATTGTCACTTAGAAGCTAGCCTGTCAGGAGTACATTATCATAGCGTATTTAAATAATAAAACCAGAACAGGACCATTCATTGAGATAAATGGGTAAAGTGTTGCATTAACTTATTCTATCTCAATTCTTAGATATTTCATACATGTTTCTTAGCTTTGTGATTTGCTGAGTGTCATCATTTTGATACATGTGAAGGAAGAAAGCTCAATATCTCTCAGCTCCTCTACAGAAATGTGGAAAGGGTGAGGAATAGAAAAGAAGGAAAGCCTTTTCCAGGATCGAATGTTGTCCCTAAATCACTGTTTCCTGGTTAACAGTGACTTGGACCTATGAATACACAGTATAGGAGCAAGACTGAAGAAGAGTAATTAAAATGTCAGTCAGGTCCTTTCAAAGGACAGTGTCTGCAGATCATCTTTCATTTATTGTGACACTGCTAGTACAATGTAGCTGAAAAAGATACTGTAACAATAGGCCACCACCACAGCTTTATGTGGTGGAAGGTGCCTTGATGTCTTATTCTAAATATTTCTTATTTTTTTCCAGACATCATCTGTGTTGCTATAGTACAATAACATTTTTTTTTTTTATTTCTTCCAAAATAATATTATACTTTTCAGAACACTCTATATCCATGGCCATACAAAGCTGGATTTCATGGTCTGGTATACTGCGATTGAAAAAGCAGCAGGTACAGATGGTAATGCCTTACAAGATCAGCAGCTCAGCAAAAATGATGTTCCTATTATAGTGAACAGCTGTATAGCATTTGTTACACAGTATGGTAAGTATAGTGGATTTTATTCAGTCTGAGATTATTTGTATAATACCTAACCCCTCCTTGCTCCCCTATCAGATCTTATAGAATGGATTTCTATATTACCTAAAATAAAACCATGTCCATCTTTAGCCTAGCTACTCTTTGATGTCATGGAGAAGCACACTACCATACATCACAGACGGGCAGTTTGGAGAAATAGAGTTTGCTAGATGTCCTTTATAGAAACTTTCCTATTTTAAAAATTGACTTGTTTGCCTGATGTAGCTCAAATCAGCACTGGGGTCCAGTGCCTCAGTAGACAACACCTCATCCCTGAAAAGACCCTGTGTGAACCAGGAAAGGCTACTGCCCTGACTTGGTAGCACATCTTCTGAGAAACTGATATTAACTGTGGCGTTCAGTCCTAAGGCTGCTGTTTTTTCAGCATAATAGTCTAACGATGTATAGGGAGTTACTATTTGTTTAAGTAAATTTTTCCAGCATAACTTTCCACAGCATTAGATCATACACAGATGATGTCTGTGTCCTTTTTACTACTGCAAATTCATCAGTTTTCTTGTGAAATGTTAACTATGTTCAACCCTGTTCAGATCTGTCTTCAGGATAAATGTGTCTGTAACCTCTGTCAATATTAGAAAGCCTGATTTATTTTTCACTGATTTAAGTTTAACTAAATAACCTTTGAATATGGCAGCACTGCATTATGATAAATAATTGTGTCTGGGTTACAACTTTTGCTAAAACTGAGGTGGGGGTGGAAAGATGGTTTTGCTACATTATTTTTTTAAACATTAGCAATAGGAATTATTCTATGTATAGTTTACGCTGTTTCATGGAATCAAATGTTGTTAAAGCAGGGTAATTAGGTCTTCCACTCAGAACAATCCCTCATGGTTGCTCTAAATTAAAATCCACGTTAGATCTTTATTGAAAATATGTTTTTTTCAGGATCAGCATTACTGGGTATTAAAATACTCATTTGAAAGCTGAAAAAATTATTTGTGTGCATTACTTGCATGCATACATGCTTCTGTGTCATCATGGTAAAAGTTCTTCTCTAGTCATAGTTTACAGATGGCAGACACTATCAGCCCCTCACAGCTTATTCCTGACAGTAACACAAGGCAGTATTAACTGGTAGTACTTGGGGCATTACAAGAAAGGTGAATTTCGGGAACATAAGACATGACTTCATAGATGTTGACAGAGTATGACAGGTGCATAAGAAAAGCAAGGTTTTGTATAAAATATAATTCTCTTTCAAAAAATATAGGGAACAGAGGAAGCACCTCTACAAAGAGAAAGAACAGGACTGCACATCTATGCTAATCATCCACAAGTTTTAAAAAAGACCCAACAACAAAATGTTTTGGCTACTTTCATATGCAGTAGCTGGAGAGAGTCTTTACTGTGTTTTAGATTATGAATTTTCTTTTTTTTTTCTTGACTGGCTTTGAAGGCTTTAGTTGTTAAATATGCAAATACTGGCTGCCTGTTGTTGTCTTGAATATGTCAAAAATTACTTTCTACTAATCTTGAGACTTCTCAGTTTCAGGTTCGATAAATACAATAATATTTTACTGAATTCTAAGTTGATGTTATCAATAGGGTAATAAAATAGTTTTAGTTTTAGTGAAAGCAGCTGTGTTTATGTGTAATACCAGTCATCAAAGCTGCTTTGCTGTACTGTGCTTTATGAAACTATTGTTTTAGGGAGTCCTAAAGAACTTTGGAAATTTTAATTGCCTGTATAGTATTCCTGAAATTGTGATCTCGGGCTTGCTTCATGTTAATGATGTGTATTATTGCAAAGAGGTCTGGTTGGTGTCAGCAGACAGGGCAGAGTTTTTACTAACAAACTGAGTGTGTACAAAAGGTTAGAGATCTTTTACTAGGAAATAGGATATGTTTGACAGCCAGATAAGATTTTCAGATAATAATTTTGGGAATCTTTAAAAGAATAGTTATTTTACATTTATTTAATTTTCTGTCCTGTATTTCTGTAACTTAGGTTTAGGTAGCAAGCAGATCTACCTAAAGAATGGCAATTCTTCCGATGTAACTGAACTGCTGGAAAGCTTCAAAAAAGACGCACGGAGCGTTAAACTAAGGGCAGGAAAACATCAGCTTGAGGATGTGACTGATGTATTAAAAAGCTTTCTTTCTCAAATAGATGATGCACTTCTCACTAAAGAACTTTATCCATTCTGGATCTCTGCATTAGGTAATGTATTCGATAACACTTGATACAAGAAAGGTATCAAAACTGAGGGGGTTGTTAATTACTTGCCGTATGTTGACCTATGTCATTTGATGATTGTCAAAATAATTGTAGTGAGGAAAAAAATGTTTACAGCTTGACTGCGATAGACTGAGGTTATTTTATTGCCTTTAAGTGAATCAGAATAATAATAACAAACAGCGATATTTCCTTGACAGTTTGATCTGTAAACAGTAAACCAATATTACACTGTGTTGTAGTTGGATCAGCCAGTGTAAGAAGTGAGGATTAATATTTTTATGGAAGCATTCATAGTACAATTCAAGAAATAGACAAATGTTAGTCTTTTGACCTTATGTAGATGTTTAGTTCAAAAGTGGCAAAGTGTTGATGCTGTCATCTGCATGATAGTTAAATGACAGTTTTGTTGCTTACATTCTTCAAACATCTTTTATGAACATTGACATAAAGTTATGTATATTAACAATGTAAACTTGTTAACAATTGTTACTTGTTGTTAACTAATTTAATTTGAAAGAAAGTTTAAGTCATTTCAACCTGAATTGTAGCTTGTAATATGTTTAGAACATGAGGATGTGTTTCTCTGGTTGAAAACAGAACCATGAGATTACTAATACATTAATTAGTTACTCCATGTAAATTGTGGTGATTTTTATGTCTAACTGCTTTATTTCTTTTGCTTTTTTCTTTCTTTCCCAAACTGCACTATAAAATTGCTGACGATGTGTAGCTATAAGAGATGCATGGGAAAAACTAAGATAGGACATCAGTTTCTGCATTAATGCTTTGAGATCATGTAGTCTTATTTAATGTATTGTGAGTTTTGTCTTAAAAAAATATATTAAAAGCACAATTGACTTTTATAACTTGATGTGAACAAACTAGCATAAAAAATTTAAGAATTCATTCACTTTTCACAAGATTGCTCTCATCAGAAATCAGAAAAAATTGTATCTGTAGCAGTCAAGATTTGTTAGCTCTTCTGTGAAAGTACGTAATAGTGTTACAGTGATTTAACTTCTTGATCAGTACATGGAGATAAAATTTTGCTTCGGCTTTACAGCAGAGAATCCTGTCCTGTTAATAGTTCTGACTATAAACTAAGTACTTGTGGGAAGACTAAACCACTTAGAAAGACAGAGTGGCAGACCTTGAAATTATTTTTTTTGTTTATTTTTTCTTCCAGTTACCAAAGAAATCAAAACATAGTGCAGTAGTTAGTGTAGAGTGCTAGCAATCAGCTGGAAGAGGTGAGAATTCTGTGCTTTTTTCTTTTCAGAAACTTGATAGAAGCAAGGGACTGAGAAGAAAAAGCTAAATAAATAAGTGAAATCTACATCGACTTTGTTCATGCCCTGGGCAGGATTACACACTGTAGTGGCTATGCAGGATATGTAGGCAGACTTGACTTAAGGTAGATCTGTGTCTGTCTCTCAGATGCTGTAACTTCCAAATCTGGAATTCCTGTCATCAGCTCTGATACTGTTCAGCTATGTAACTTTGTACAACTTATTCACCACCCCTTCCCTTCATATATTAGGATCTTTATACTACTTTGGTCCTTGAGACTCTTTTCCAATAAAAAATAAAAAAGATTAAAAGATCTTTTCCTTTTGCATCTCTGGGAATTCCAAGAAGTATATTTGCACTTGTACATGCACAGATGCAGTAACACCTGTACACTCAGAAACTACAGATTAAATATCCTTTGAGAGGAAAAGCAAATCGTATCTTGGGTTTTAGTCTTCAACTGTAGCAAATGGTGCTTGAATATAAAACTGGCTCTCTTTATTGATACTGTTTCCATGTACTGGTGTACAATATTAGACTTTGTTAATAGTAGGTTGTCAGTATTGCCTTTATGAAGAAGAGGTTGGCTGTGTAAATTGTAATTTCAAAGGACTAGATGATGACAATATAGTTAATGAGAACTGCTCTTGGCTTTTAGTGTGTGTTGTTATAAGTCGTCAATGTTTATCATTTTCCGGCAGATACACAGAATGAGAAGGAACGTGTGAGGAAGTATGGAGCTTTTATTCGGACGCTTCCACCAGTCAATAGGGCAACTTTGGCTGCCTTAATTGAACATCTTTACAGGTCAATGCAAATGATGCACTGTAGCAGATAAATTCTTGTAATGTATTTTCAGTGTAACCCTATCATAAATGAAATGTGGCTTGTTTCATTAACTAGTAAGCATTAAAATTTTATCTAGTTGTGATGATTAATTATATTTCATTGCCTTTAATTTATAATGTGGTTTTTCTTTGGTTGTATTTTTAACAGTAGTTATCTATAAATATCAATGGAGTGGAACAGCCTTACAGTGAGAGAGGGTTGACAGTATATGTGATCAGCTAGGGTAATTTTTGATGTGGCTTCCTTATATGAACTCATTTAATCCAGTCTGCTAGTCTTCCAGAGGATTGTTGCAAATGATTCTTGAAATTAAAAGATTTTTTTCAGGGAAAATGTTCTTCTCCACAGTCCTTATTGCACACAATAACTTTGAGAATTAGCTACACTTTCTGTTTTTCATCAATGCTTCATTTTGCTACTGAGGTAGCAGTAGACAATACCCAAAAAATAAACTTGTCTAAGCAACTAAGATCATGTCTTATTCCTAGATCAAATAATCAGCAGCCAGTATATAAAAAAAGTGTGACTTCACTGATTTTGCAGTGTTATGTTAAATAGTAACAGTCTACATTATATTATATCTATTGAACAAGCCAAATTATATTCCTGGTAAATTGCAGTGGGTAGAGAATGTTCAGAATCTTCTCTTTACACAGTATTGTGTTCAGAGATTACATTGCATAGACAGGTACCGAGCAGAATTCCTTCAAAAACTATTTATGCAATTATTAAATTTATGGGTGGCATTATTGGGATAAAGATTAGCATTTTACAAAGTTTTTACTTCTAAAAGAGAACATATTATGTAAACAACAGAACTGTTACGGAAACTTTACCATAAGTACAGAAACTACTAAGGATCTGTTATCTTTTCACATTTTGTCTGATTGTAAGTTAGTAGGATATACTTACAGAATATAGAGAAGCTGGATTTAGCATTGGTGAGGCCTCAACTTGATTATAGTGTGCAGTTCTGGGCCCCACAATTTAAGAAGGATGTGAAGATCCTTGAATGCATCCAGAGGAGAACAACAGAGCTGGTGAAAGGGCTATAAGGAATGGCCTATGGGGAGTGGCTAAGGACTCTGGGCTTGTTTAGTTTGGAGGAAAGGAGGCTGAGGAGCAACCTTATTGCTCTGTACAGCTTCCTGAGAAGGGGAAGTGGAGAAGGAGCTTCTAATCTTTTCTCCTGTCCAGCGATAGGACACCTGGGAATGGTTTAAAACTGCATCCAGGGAGGTTCAAACTTGATATTGGGAAACATTTCTTTACTGAGAGGGTGGCCAAATACTGGAACAGGCTTCCTGGAGGCGTGGTCAGTGTCCAAGGCCTGGCAGGTTTTTTTGAGGCATTTGGACAATGCCCCTAATAACTTGCTTTAACTTTTGACCAGCCCTGGAGGCAGTCAGAGTAGATGATCATTGTAGGTCCCTTCCAACTGAACTATTATATTCTATTTTTATTCTATTCTAAATAATTCTGATATCACTTGAGGTGCAGATAGAAAGTATAAGTTTTCATTTCTGTAAGGGCATGTGCTAGATTAAAAGAAATAAATATAAAAAGAAATACTATTAAACTTTGTTATTGCTTTTAATGTAGTTATTCCTTTTGAAATGCACTCCATATTCTGTAGAGGAGCCTCAGACAATTAAGGAATAATAAAATGTTCTAAGTTAGTTTATTTTTCCTTCAACAGGGTGCAGAAGTGTTCTGAAATCAATCATATGAACCCTCACAATCTAGCAATGGTGTTTTCCTCATGCTTATTTCAAACTAAAGGCCAAACTAGTGAAGAAGTCAATGTAATAGAAGATCTAATTAAAAATTTTGTGCAACTATTTGATGTAGGTATCTTTATATAGAAGATATATTTCTATATATTATTTATATTTAATTACTCAGCTCTTAGACACACTAAAATGCAAAAATCTTCGTAAAGCCACTCTTACTATTAGTTGCAGCTTAAGTATTTGCAGGACTTTTGAACTCTAATTCAGTGGACATTGTTCTTTGCTTCAATTTTATTTCCCAGATGGTTTAGCCTATGTAGGAAAGACTCAATTTATGGGATTGCTGGGAGCTACTGTTTTCCAAAGTACTGGTTGTTCTTCTTGCTGATGCTAGCATACCAACTTAAAGAAAATTTTAAGATTATGTCTACTAAAAATAATACTTCCATTCAGATTTTATAGACCTGATCAGAACTGAAGCATGGAATAATTCTGTGCTCTTAATCCCAGAGCTGTGTTTACAATAAAGACTAGGGAGATTGTTTAGTTCCTTAGGCCTAGAAAGAAAATTAAATCCAACTGGATAAAAAGGATACTACTAGCAGAAATTCATATTTGGTTTAGAATTTACTGAGCCACTATAGTGTTGTTTGGAAATTTTTCATGGAGTCCTCCTTCTGATATGTATCTGGTAAAGATTATAGTAATGAATCCCATCAATGAAGTGCTGTTGACAGAATATTTTGCATAGCTGCTTCTGTAACAACGTGGTTAACAGTGTTATTATTATTATTATTATTTACAATTGTTAGATGTAAGCATTCCTTTATATTTGTATTTATCTTAGTTTATGATATTAAAATAGTATTTGCTAGTTTATGTTGTGATTTTTATACTAGTTCCCTTATTAATTGATCTAAAATGATCCATTTTAAACAGATAAATGAAGACCAGGTCAAACAAATGGATATAGAAAACAGCTTTATAACTCGGTGGAAAGACACTCAGGTAAGTGGCAAATATCAACTAGTATGAAAAAAAATTTAACAAAGCCTTACTTTGTTGTTTACAGGTCTTTATGCCTAGACTCCTAAATATACTGTACTAGAAGAAAATGGTAAACATTTGCAAATGTGGAATTAGAGGCCTGTTTTGTTTTTTTTTTTTTAACTTTAAACATACATGTTAAATGCTTTCAAGTCTATATTAATACTTTTATTAATTTATGAGCTTTGGGTATATGCGGTCTCTCTTCACTGTGGTTTCATTATCTCTTTAAAGCATCTGAATCTCTAGCCACATCCTGGTTTATGACCATTTCCATAACCCCAAAGCATAAATGCTGTTTGGGGAAGCTTCAGACACATAGTAACAGTAAAAACAAAGTTTAACTGTACAATATAAAAAATGGGAGATCTTATGCCACTTATTATCATCTTTAGTTGCAGTTTTACCTGTAACAACTATTGAATAACTTCAGAGTGGTAAGAAACAGTAAAGTGATATCATGTTTTTCAGTCTGAGTGGTATTTGTGTACTGTCCTTATTAAAGCAAAAATTGGTAAGTTTCATAACACTAACAAGGTGGCTGAATTAAGAGAGGTACGAGTAAATGTAGGGAACTTAAAAGCTTTTTCAGAAATATAAAGTAATGGGGGAGAAGTTTTCAGTGAATTTGGAGCTCATGGAGATTTAGAAAATAATAAAAATATATCAGAAAAAAATTTATAATGGTTTGTCTCTTCACTGCCTTCCCACTTCCAGCAAGACTTTTGTGCTACTTTGTAAGCCATCACTAGGAAGACAGGGCCTTGCAAATACATGTTGAAATTGCATGTTCTGTGAATTATTATCTGGAGTCTTATTTTTATCTCATATTCCCTTATTGTCTGGGTCAGAGTGGCATGAAGCTTTCTGATGATAATGATCTACTGTGAATGTGCCTGTAGAAGGTATAATGCTTGTTTCATCCTTTTGGTACCTGGTGGGGAATGACCAAGTCACTAGGAAACAATTTAATGTTTATTTCTGGTGTCTGTCTTGCAGTATAGAAACATCTGTCTTTATACTGTCAAAAAAACCACAAATTTGATGTCCCTTAGAGCCTTCTATAAGGCAGGGGTTGAAGGGCCTTTAATGAATCTTATTAACTTATTCATTATGGGATCCAAGAAAAGGACTTTATTATGATTAGAGAATAAAATTCTGAAGCCTTAGATAAGTGAAAATGCATAGACTTTGAAAAAGATTGTTACAGCTTGTTATGCTATTAATATTTTCCAAGCAACTTTGGGAAACTGTGACAGTTGACTGTTTATAATACCTTTGGAAAAAATTAGGAAGATATGAGAGGAGTTTCATGAGTAGAGAAAGAGATAGTGGAGACATTTTAATTGGACAAGGAGAAAAAAGTAGAAAGGAAATTGAAAGGCTGATGATGGATGATGGATAGAGTAGTATAGCTGGCTAGATGGGTTTGTCTAAAACTGAAGCTGTGAAGAATATAAAGAAGACCCAAATAAAGTGGTTTTGTTCTGTGGTTTTTGCACCCCAGATACCACTGTGAAATCACCTTTATAGGTGTATTGTATTTAGAAGGCTGCCTGTTGAAGAAAAAGAGACACAGTTGCTTTTGACTTCTTTTAAATAAAAGCCTAAACTTTCTAAACTTGTCAAAGTTTTTATTAAAAACCTTCCAGCACCTGAAAAGCTAGTCCTCCAAATTTTAAACTTTATAATGAAAATGGAATCTTCATGAATAATTGGGCCTGTTTGAACTAGTTTCCCTCAGACTCTTAAGGTTGTTGAGAGGAAAGATATAACCTGGATTTTAACTCTCTCAGCAAAGCCTTTAGCTCTCAGCAAAGTCTTTAGCATTAATAATGAACTTTCTGAATTGATGGTTAGAACTATTGTGATGATAGACTCTGGCTTGATTCTCATAACGCACAAGGCTAAGCTTTAAATTCTTTACAAGAAATAGTAATATTACTTTAACTGTAAAAATGAAATAGTATCTGCTACCTAATCACAGGATTACCACAGAATCATAGAATATCTCAAGTTGGAAGGGACCCATAAGGATCATCCAATTGCCAATTCCATGCTTCTTATAGGACTACCTAAAACTAAATCCTATGACTAAGAGCATCAACCAGATGCTCCCTGAACTCTGACAGGCTTGGTGCTGTGACCACTTCCCTGGGGAGCCTGTTCCAGGGAGCAACCACCCTCTCAGTGAAGAACATTTTCCTGATATACAGTTTGTACTTCACCAGATGCAGCTTATTGCCCTTGTTGAACTTGTTGAGGTTCCTTTCTGCCCGGTTCTCCAGCCTGTTGAGGTCCTTCTGAATATATCAGCCACTCCTCTCACTTTAGTACTATCTGCAAACTTCTTGAGGATGTGCACAAGCCTATTATGCAGGTGAAGATTAATGGGCTCTTTGCTGATCATCCAGTTTTCAGTCCGCATTACTGTCAGTTTATCTAACCTGTACTTTGTCAGCATGTCAATTATGATGTTACAGGAGACACTGTCAAAGGCTTTACTAAAACTGAGGTAAACATCTGCTGCTAAACTTTCATCCATTAGTATCCTCATTGTAGAGGATTATCAGTTTTGTTAAGCATGTTTTCCCCTTTGTAAATCCATTCTGACTGATTCCAATCACATTTTTCTCATTCATGTGTTTGGAAATGCTTTCCAGGAGGATTTTCTCCATCACCTTCACAGGGACTGGTGAGGTTGTCCAGTCTGTAGCTCCCAAAATCACCCTTCTTGACTTTCTTGAAGGTGGAATTGATACTTGTGCTCTTCCAGTCTTTGCAGATCTTTCCCAGTTGTCATGGGACCTCTTCAAAGGTAATCAAGAGTGACTTTGCAGTGAGATTCCTCAGCACTTGTGGGTCCTATTTGTCAGGCCCTATGGACTCATGTATATCTAGTTTCTTTAAGTGCTCCTTAATCGGGACTTCTGACAGTGAGTGTAATTTTCATTGCTTTAGACCTTCCATCTGTTGCAGGGGCCTGGGATTTTTGGTCAATCTTATCAGTAAAGACTGAGGCAAAGGCTGCATTGAGTACCTTGGCCTCTTCTGTGTGTAACCTGGTCTTCTGCCCTATGCAGCAGCAGGACCATGTTCTTCCTCATCTCTCTTTTCTTCTTGTTTCCCTTTTGCTATTTATGTACTTGTAGAATCCTTTCATATTGCCCTTTGCATCCCTTGCAAGCTTCAACTCTGGGTCAGATGGGTTTTCTAATCTCATCCCTGCACAATGGGACAGTAGCGCTGCACTTTTCTTGGGTCCCTGCTTCCATCTGCCCCTGCTTCCATCTCTTCTACACTTCATTTGTATGTCTGAGTCCAGTCAGGAGTTCTTTGCTCATCCATCATGCCCTCATAAATCTGAAGGGATGATTTGCAATGCTTTATAGTACTTAAAATTTGGAAGACAGCAGTGAAATTGCTTATTTTATTAGGCCATATACAACTGTCAAATTTGTTCTTGTTCATTCTTAACACATTGCTAGGAATTACTACTTTTAGTTTCAGAGAGAATGCTTGTACAAGTAGAACTTAGAAAACTGAACAAAATAGCACTTACTGCTTTAGAGAAATAAAGGGGTAAAATGCATTAAAATGCATTAGGAATTGTATGTAAATGTATACATTTGAAAATCTACTTTTTTCATCCCATGGGAAGAAAAATTCTCCAAAGAATGTGGTAAATAAGTGCTAGATATGCGGCTTAGATATGCCATAAAAGAGAGTTTCAGCTGGACTATGGAGTCAGCCTACTAAGTCTCCTAGATATGACTTGTCACTGACATTGTTACAGTGAATCATATTATACCTGGGTTTATCTGTAGTTTTTTTGCTATATTCATTAAGAGCTTTCTCATACAATTTCTGGAGTAAGTTTTTTTTTTTTTCTTCTTTCTTGGCAAGAGATCTTGTGTTTGTGTACCACAGAGAGCTGTGAAAGTCCAAAGGTCATAAGTGCATGAGGGCTAACCTTACCTGATGTGCAAAAACACTCCCTGACTCACTCTGTGATTTTGGGATCCTAGGTGCTCCAGAGGCCTGACCAGTGTTCCCTGGACATTTCCAGGCCCAAGCTGTTAGGTTTCTGGTGGCATGAACTCAGGCATTGTGTCATGTAAGAAGCAGCATGGGGGCAATTTTAAGAATTTAGCATACGGCTCCATTTTAATATGCAGATGAGGAATGAGGAGGCTAAATACTTCCCTGAGCAAAGTAAGGTCTGACCTGAACTCATTTTTCCTTCTCTTGAATATCTGTAGTTACAGTGTGGTACTTTATTAACTGCAGTGGAGCATAATTCCTTTGTATCTGATTCCACACCTTCATATCCTTCCCCATCTTATAATCACACGAGCCTCTGTGTTATGGCACTGTCTTGGAAATATGAAGTCATATCATGGGGTTTGGCAGTTGACTCATTCAGAATGTATCCTAGATGAACTAAACAGTTAGGTGGATTGAGGTCTTTGGCGTTACCAAGATGGCACCAGTACTAAGTAAAAAAAAAAAAAAATCTTTAGATACCAAGAATTTTTCATTAGAAAAGGCTATATCATTGGGTTCCCATCTACATAAGTGATTGTCTTGAGGATTGCTGTTATGAAATTTAACACAGAAAAATCTGTTTAGTTTCTTTGTATTGGTCAAGACCTTATGTGACCAAACACTTCTGATTTCCATATGAACTGTTATGCAAACAAAGGAAAAATATATCATAAATATCTGTATGCTAAAAAATCACAATGTGAAAAGGAAACAGAAAAATTGTTTATTAATGAAAAAATATTGTAGTAAAGTATCCCCTTTTTACTCTTCTAGAAATATTTTACTATTAAGACCTAATGAGATATTTTATGCTATATTTGTATTGTGTGGGCAAACCAGATTTGCTCTATAAATTATGTACTTAGTCTTATGGCTTTAAACTTTATTGCAGACTTGAATGGCATAAAATGAAAATGGTATACAGAATAAGGAATGATAAATTTCCCTGTTTCTCCAAACAGGACAATGACCTCAACTTAAAGCTATGGTTGATTTTGTTCTTCCTGTAAAGAAAATAAGAAACACAAAATTCCTAGAACACACTTGGGGCATTTTAAAATTGTGTATCAGAAGTGATTCCAGAATTCCTACTTGGTAAACAAGAATTATTAATATTCACTATAAGCTTCCACAACTTATGAGGAAAATAGTAACAGAACTTTTGGATTTTATTATAATCTCTGTCAATATTGTCTCTTAAGGCATCATAAAATGCTGAGTTTGAGTTTGATAATGTTTTTTATTCTTATCAAATCATTGATATCTTTACTCTGTAAGGGATTTCCTGGAAAAAGACCCACCAGAAGTCAAGATAGCAAATATAAACTCAGGAGACCTTAGCTGATTGGGAACACTTCATACAGAGATAATGACCTTTTTATCTTTCTAAGCAAGCAATGGACATGGGAACAAATCTTCTACCTTTTAATGGCTGATAAATTCAAATTTTAACTGCTTTTAAGGAACAGGAACTGCATTCTTATGTCCGCCTGTTACACCTCAAATGGAGTCCAAGAACAATTTGATTTGAGCTATGAACATTTTTCTCCTCTGAATTAAGGTGTGGGACATTTTTTGCCAGTCACAATTTTTTTTCTGTAGCAGGCATGATTAATGCAGCTAGTGTTTCCATTTAAAAAGATATCTTATCTGAAACTCCACCTGAAATGAATGCATATCTAATGCCTGGGACCGATTTGATGCAGAAGGAAGTAATTCTGATCAGAGATGGTGCACTTGCTACTATTTTGAAGTATTTACCAATAGCTGCTTCTATGTGTTTACAACAATGTTTTGAGATTTTATAGATAGCTTTTTCTCTAGAAGAATTTATCATTTCCTTAACTATGCATGGTGTTATCAGTAGGTTGCTGGGAGAATTTATTAGGTCCAGACCTGCACTGTCACAAAGTGCCACTGGAAAATATTGACCTTCCTCAAGATTTTGTATTACATTATAACTTCTCTCATGAGTTTAACATGCTTATTGTTCATAATTTTGGAAGAATAAATTGTATGGAAGTCTATATTTTATATCTTATGAGACATGGCTATAGAGGCTTCTTCTAAAATGCTATTAAGTACAACTTAGCATTTGATGCTTTCATTAATGTTATATAAAGAATAGCCAGACCCCAGGCAGTTATCATGAACTGTGTTGCCAATACAGACCTGAAATAGGATAGACACGTTCAGAATAGGAACTGTTGTTGGCTGGAATGGTGTGCCTTTAGTTTGGTATCTCTCATTATTTCAGTGGAAAAAAAAAGGGGGGGGGGGTGTATGCTGAAACATGCTTTTTTCAGCTGCTCCACTTTCTCTCTCAGTAGCTACCATCAGTCAGCCTGTAAGTTTACAAGACCATGCAAATGGAAGACTTGCATATTCAGACCATGTAACATGGAGATTAGACTTCAGGCTCATGCAGAGGAGGTAGCTGTTTGGGAACTAGTTTAGATGGGCTTCCAGTTACTGTTAAAACTGATGACATGGTGCAGACCAAGTGATGTAACAGCATGTGTGACTGGCAACTTAGGCTTCAAGCAGCTACAATTAAGAATGGTGCATAAGAATACATTCCATTTAACATCTGATAGTCTGACATTATTGCATACAAACATGCATGTGTTTGTGGGAAAATCACTGATCTGGATACTTAATACATCTGAGTATATAGGTTACTATAGTAGTATTATCTTCAGTCTGGTTATGCAGGATGTTCAGAGAAGAGTAACTGAACCAATTTTCTGCTGAAGGCTTGGAAGTTCTAATGTCTGTAATGTCACTGAAATTCTGATCCAGGCGGTAGTTCATTAGCTGCTCTTCATTTTCTGTCCACCATATACTTATGCCAGCTGTTTCTGTTCACTGCTGTAATTTACATCACATTTTCTCTCCATACAGTTGTTTACATGAGCACAGTGGAAATCAAATGTCAGCTTCATTCTTATTTCCAACCTTTTTCTGTAATATCATCTAAAAAGCAAATTTTACAACTGAGCTTTTTTCAGTCTGTGCCACTATAATTAAGCAGCTTTCTTCAAAGTAGCTTTGTAATGTCTTTCTCACAAATGTTTCCATTAGTTTTCTATTCTCAGAGGCTATGATAACTTTGAAGTCACCGTTTTTCAGAATGTTGATGTTCTTTAAAATCAAGTGCTGCCTTTTATTTTTATATAGAAATGTAGTTTTAGCTTCTGTAAATTAGTCAAAATGTATCTAAAAGCTTGCCTCTATGATTTTTTCTCCATTACTTACTCTTTATATGATGCAATTTTTCTTTTCTTAACCTCTACTTCTGAATGTTAACCTCTTCATCGTCACAATGAGTACTGTTCTCAATTAAGATGCAAATTGCTATTATTAATATTAATTTGATTATTAATTCTTTATGTTGGGTTACTAATAAATGGGTACACTTCCTAAAAGATTTGACCATTATCATGTATTTAGTTTTAGAAAATATTTTTGGTACTGGGATGAATGACACTCTTTTGAAGATCCTTACGACTGTACTGAAAGGGAATTAGAGCAGGCAAAATGTGAGAGATTTTAACTGTAGAAAAGTAATTTCTCACCCATAAAGATTATTTTATTGCCATATATGAGCAAACCTAGTAATGCTGGAAAACACTAAATTCCCTCTTGTGAATCAGATTTTTCTACTTAATCATAAAATGTTTCATATTGTTAGACAAGCAATTCTTAAATTATCTTTGTTGGTATTGAGTATATTAAGCTATTACACATTATGTCATACACTTGTTTTATCGCCTAATTATTCTATAAATTAGTATTGTACATAATGTTTAGATATGTCTCCAACAAATTTAAAGGGCTATATTTAAGATCTTGATATCATGAGCGTTTTTTAATTCCTTTTTAAAATATGTAATGACAAACTTTCATTATGATTAATAATCATAAATATAGTTTTCATAGTAACAGATTTTTATTATCCAGATAGGTACATATGGTACTGAAGTACGACTGAAATATTCTGTTATTAGTAACTTTTCCACTCATTTTTAACTAACTTATTTTAGTTTGGGGTTTCTGGTCCTATCGTTTTCCATGGTTTTAACTTCTGTTCATCTGTTTTGGCTCCGAAGTGAGCCTGGCTAACCTCTAAATCAGTTACAGTTCTGGCAATTTAAGATCCAAAGGACTTGTGTCTTGGACTTTGCAGTCTTAAATACAAATTTCAAGTCTGCTTATTTCAGGTAGTTTTCCTGCTCTTGAATGTGTATTTGTAAAGTGGGTTCATATTGTTTGATGTGATTATATTAGATTTAGTCAGGGTTTGGATTTTCCTCCTGAACCTGTGTATAGGGTTTTTTTCCTTTACACTAATCAAATAAAAGTGAATGTAGCACAGGTTTTCCCATTATAGTAAATAATTTGACTATTATTGTAGATAAGTGAATGGAAAACAAAAGATTGAGTTCAGTACGTTCTAGCACATCTACTAGATAATAATTGTACTTTCCTTATTTAAAAATATATTTAAAATATTTTTGGGGCAGTCTAATTTTTTAATTATTTTATTCTTAAATTGTTCTGTTTTAGGTTTCCCAGGCTGGAGATTTGCTTATTGAAGTTTATGTGGAAAGAAAGGAACCAGACTGTAGTATTATAATCAGGGTTAGTATATAAAACCGATAGAGATTTTTGCCAAGTACTTTCTCTTAAACTATACAAAATTTATTTTTGTACATGTTTTTATATAAATACATAATGAAATTATCAATCTGTATCTATTGCTATTATTTTAAGTATATTTTTAATTTGCTGTGTTGCCTAAATTTTTTTGTCTGATTATTATTCATTTTTAAGGAGAATATTATAATACAATTTTTAAGGGGAGACATCCTCCTTTAGTTTTACTACAGTATATAGTGGTATAAATTCTTGCAGCTTTATGAGTGCAGCACAGAAGAATATTAACAAGCACACAGTGAATGCTGGTTTTATTTAATAGTAAGACACCATTTAAATGGCATCATCCTTATATATATATATTCTTTTTTTTTTTGCCAGTGGCTATCTGATTTCCTTAAATGCTAAGAAACTGAAGCTTGTTATTATAATTGAGATTTTTTTTCAGCCTTGTATCTCATTATGTATTTTAAACACACTCATCTCCATGTAGTAGTAGTGGTCTATTGTTTGTATCCTGAGGGGAAAAAAACCCATAATTTCTGTAATGATATTTCTGTTTTTCCCCCGTTATACGTCTCTGTTTCCTTTTTGTTCTTTTCAGCATGACTCTCAAACACTTCTTTTTATACATGTATGTGTTAGACATAGATACATACATACACATAAGGCATGCTTATTTTAATAGGAATAAGAATGTGAATATGTACTGCTAAGATAAAAAAATGGTACTTCTGTAATACTTTACTGTCCTACGTATTATACATCATACCAGGGCTGGGTGGTGTTGGTTTTGTTTTGGTTTGTGGTGGTGTTGTTTGTTTGTTTGTTTGTTTGTTTGTTTGTTTTGTTGTTTGTTGTTTTTTTTTTCCAAGTTATCAGTCAGCTAAAAATTATAACTTTGATTTCATGGAACAAAATCAGGAAAGCATGCTGGAGTCTGACAAACTATTTATGTGTTTCTAATTCAATATATCTGCTGCCTTGTTGTTGTTGTTCTGTGTGTGTGTCTTTTGCAGGTAGGAAGATTTTGAAAAACTAAATCAGAAATCAGTAATTGTAGCATATTATAAACTGACTCCATTTGTATTACAGGTATCACCTTTGACAGAAGCTGAAGAATTAACTAATGATATTTTAGGAATCAAAAACATTATTCCCAAAAAAGATGATATCTGGGCTGCTTTTGAAGTACTTGAAAATGGAGAACTAGGTTAGTTACACTGACATTTATGCATGTTCATCCAAATTAATTATTTTTTAATACCTAACATAATCAAATGTTATGTTAAAGAGTTGCTAAGAATTTATAAAGACATAACAAAAATTAGCCTTTTGCCATTGTTTTACATTTGGCTACTGGGGCATCTGCATGATTTCTTTCTATACTTTGCAAGAAATAATGTGATTAATTGTTTTAAAATGCTTAGAAATCAGGGGGTGAAAAAAATGTTCTTTCCATTACTCTGCTTCTCAGTTCATTAGTCATCAGCTATAGCAAAGTGGATTTTACTGATAACTCTAAAAGAAGAAACTTATTTTCATTAGAATGTCAGCAGCTTATTTTATAAGGAATGTTTTTCAGAAAATGAAATGAGAAAATAAATGTAATACTTAGAGGAAAGGGTCTTTTTTATTATTTAGTCAATTATTTTATGTGTGTAGATGAAAAAGGAGGCATAAAGTGTGTAATCCTGTGATAGTGGCAAGTGCCATTTTGGTGTATCTAGCAGAATCTTGAAATACTTGTTCTAAATACTGTTCTACTGCCAACAAGAGCAAATGTCACATGGTCACAATATTAATGAACTGTAAAGAGGTTTTAACATTGGGAGTGCTTTATGCATGTTGGAGCTTGCACTTTATCTTATTTTAAGTGTCTCTAGCAATAAAGTAGTAAAGATCTTTTTGTTGTTTTTTTCACTGATGGCATCTTTTTTTGAAGAATACATGGAGATAGGAATGTACTTATATTAAAAAGTCTGTTTATACTTCACAGTAAGTTGCTGCTCTTATTTTCATGTTACAGAAGTGGACTGTACCCTAGTATATTTATGTAGTGAAGACACCTATTTTAAAGTTTAAAAAAACCCACCTATATAAAAATTGAGAAAGCTTAAGATTACTATATGTTTCAAGGTTGTTTGAGTAGTGTTGTACTCAGTTTTCAGATGTGTTTACAATAATTTCTTTGGACTTACAAATATTCCTGACATACTTAGTCTTGACCTTGGCAATATCAATAATGGGAAATACTCTTTAGAAGAGTTCTGATAATTCCTACAAGAACTCTAGAAATCCTACTTGTTTTGACTGAGTAATGGAAAAATTTGAAGAGGGTATTTTATTTTCTTAAACTTGATATATCAACACTTAGAGGGAAATTAAAATTAACCTAGATATGGTGAAGAGAACATATACTAAAGATAGACCACACAGCAGCTTCTTGAGGTATTTGAGTGCAGTAACTATATTTTACTGTGTACTAGAAATATTCTGGCAAATAGCCTGGCAAATTAAGCTTAGGGTGAGATGCTACAGGCCCTGTAGGACAATAAATATTGGCAAGGGGTTAGAGTATATCCCATTTGAAATGACTTCATAATGGCAAAGTAGAAATGACATAACAGTGTTTTAAAACCAGAACAAACAAGCAAATAGCACCTGGCTCCAATCAGTAGAGACTGTGTTGATGAAACATTTACTTTATGGACAACTTTCTGAAAGAATTTGTGCATCAGAACAGGCAAACTGAATTAATAATGTTAAAGAGTGAAAATAATCCACGTAGTAAGAGGCTCTTACTCAGGAAGACTGCTGTGGTGCTATGGCTGAATCTAGTAGATTTTCAAAAGGCTGAAACACAGAGAAAATAACAGAGAAAAATAGTCCGTGTAGTCTACTGCAAATGTGACCCTAAAGAAATAAAAAAATACTTGAGTCTTCGATGTTGCAAGTTGGTCTTCCTAGCATCATTTAACAATCACCATTGAATGTTATGTGATTTAAGACATTCACCAGTAAGCTGAGATTCTGTCATGTCATGTCATTTGTTTAAAATGTACATTAGTATTCACAGTGCCTTTGCTGACAGAATTGAATTTTTTGCTTCTGTTCCTGCCATGTTCTGGTACCTGTCCAGTGCATAATGGTATTCAGTTTGTTACACTCAATCCTGAAGTTTTATGAGAGTTATTTTACTTTTAAAGATATACTGCCCTGAAAATGAACCCTGAGAAGTCAAGAAAAACAGAATGCTTTCTAAAAAGGAATTTTTGTCCTGGTAGTTGATGTGATTTAAGGTGAAAATGACTGACTTAGGATATTTACCAGCATATGTTGCCCTAAGTAAAAGGGTAATTGGATATATGTGTTGACTGCTTGGGGTTCAAAATACTAAAATTGCAATATTAAAAATCAACTAAAATATTTGCATTTAGAAAAGTTGAAATAATTGATAGTTTTATCTAACCTAATGCAGAGTATTCAATACCATATGCTTTTACAAAATAGGTTGTATATTTTTTTCAGTAATTTGTGCTTGATGGATAGTTTGTAAATGAGGTGTGTTGCCAGTAAAATAGCTAATGCATTTCAGCATGATGATTTATATACTGTGTAATCCATGATGACAGATGGGTTTAAATATAACTATAAATAAAACAGTAGGTGTTTACTCTGGGAATGCTGGTGTTCTAGGTAGATCTGGTGGTTTGCCAGTGTTTCCTACCTTTTGATTTGTAAATTTCTTTTCCTTAAAATGGATTTTTCGTTCTTGTACAAAGGCAGCAAGTTGTTCTAACTTTATAACATCAGAGTCTACAGTTTTCCAAAAGTTATTTAAGTGGTATAACAAGTCCACAGGTATGATAGGTTTTTTGCATCCCAAAACAGCAGTAGTTTTTTCTCTTACTTATATGTATTTTTGGTGGATGCTGTTTTCTGAAGCTCTGGTGTTCATGTGCTCAGGAAAATATATTCTACTAGAGTGTAATGCTGGACAGTCCCAAAGCAGCTGTTGACATTTCATACTCATCTACCCTAGCAGAAATGAAAAATGAGATTATGGTGACATACTTTTCCCTTCAGTACCCAAGAGACACAGAGCAAGACTGCCTGACCCAGTATATCAGTGTCACACAGATGTGACTTTCCAAAAGCTAGACCCAGCTCTTCTCAAGACCTGACCCACATAAGTTGTTTTGCAAGTGGGAACTCAGAACTTTTGGAAAAATCTCTCTTTGAAGATAAAATGATACTTGGATCATTAACAAACAACATAATCTATACTAGGTTGGGGTTTGGTTGGTTTTTTTTTTTATTATCGCTGTAACTCCTTCAAATTCTTTGGCTTTTGATTACAGAGAATTGATAACTATGAAGATTCATTTTTCTATTGAGCCTAAGCCAGTGAGACCCAGTGTAGCTGTAGGTCTCGGTTCTGTTTGATCATTCCTAGCTATGCCCCATGAGAGTTCCTAACTTATGTTATTTAGTTTGAAAGCAATGTTTTAGTGTCTTTACATAAGAAGATATTCATAAATAAATACAAAAAAGTCATTGAACATTTGACTGCTCCTTTTTTAATTTGGTATTCATTACCTGTGCAGACCTTGCCAGCAAAGGTGTTGCTGTAGAAAGTCAATGATATATCTAATCATCTTATTTTTAAAGGCCTGTTTTTCTTCTGTAGCTCAAAGTGAATGAGACAGTTTTTTGTATAAGCATTTGTAACTTCTAAGGGCTCCAGTCTTGGTTTGTTCTTTTTTTATTTCAACCTTGTGTTTTTTGTTTTTCTCCATCATTTTTCAGAACGTCCTCTGCATTATACGGAGAATGTACTAGAACAAGTTCTTCACTGGAGTTCACTACCGGAGCCTGGGTCTGCATATCTTATAATAAAGAGATTTCTAACAGCCGACATGATCAAACTCTACAGTGGTATGTAACTTTTTAAAAATTAGATACTTCATGTGGGGACATGAGGATGGTAGTCTTTTATAGCTATTTCACAGGGGCAAAGTGTCCTAGAAGATCTGAATTACTACTACTATTTAGAAGTTACTGATTTACTGAGGGTTGTGCTGACTTTCTTTTGAAACATAGCAATTACAGCTGTTCTTGTTTCTACAAACTAAGTTCTCCCATTTGAACATAATAGTATACAGAAACTCTGAAATCAGTTCACAGTTTGCAAACTCCTGCTGTGAAGCTTGAGATTGATCTTTTATCCATAGTGCAGGTCTGCACAGTCCATCCACTACACTGTTCTCTCTTTCTGACTATATATATCCATATCCTGTATATATAATGATTAAATTATATATAAAACATAATTTATATGCTGGCTTGAAGGAGGAAGAGACCTTAATCTTTTCAGTCTTTTATGTGGATAATGCCTCCTTTCTGAGTAGTAGGGCTGAGAGAAGAAGTCAAGCACTACTGTTTGAGGTATGTTTTTGTAACAGTGGATTCAGCCCATACAATGGACAACTGTGTGGATGGATGTACTCTGTAGTAAAATTAATAGGAATGTGATCATATTATGTTTATAACTGAATTCTATGAATTTCCCTTGGTTCTGTGATTTACGGTAGAATCTTACAAAATAAATTACAATATTCCAGATGGGCATTGTTTCTGTTAATGTTACCTCAGAGCTTTGTGTCATCAGCACTTTTTCCCTTTTTCTTCCAGAGCCTTTAATGACATTTGAAATAATGTTGGTTCTATAGTGAGCCTAGAGGAACAACTCTATTAGCCTCATTTCATCTTAGCAATTTATCATTGTCTTCCCTGTCAGTGCAACTTTTCCCATGTACTTTGTACATAGTACAATTTCCTATTTCGAAATTATACTCATTCTCATTTGTCCATTTTAAACTGTCTCATGTTGTACAATATCAAACATTGTATTGAGGTTTAGATGTATATTTTCTGTTGTCTAGAAATCAACTTTCCTTTGCAAGGAAAATTTTTTTAGGTTATTTGTATTGATAAGTTTCAGTAAATTTGTGTCATTTTCCACTTTCCTCCAGATCTTTAGTTATTCTCTCTTGACAATTTATTCCATAGCTTTTCATGCTTATTGCAGGTGCAGTCTTTCAAGTGCTGTTCAGAAGGGCAAGGTGTGCATTATATTTTGGTATAAGAGATACTCAGTACAGCTTAGTTCTATTTCCAGACCCTTTTTCTTCCCCATACCTGAAAGTTTCCCATATTAAAGTTTTATTTGTTAGAAAAATATGAGAGAATGGATTCGCTAGAAAGCGTATGTATATATGTCCTTGAAATTCTACCAATAAAGAGTTGTACAATTTGAGTGGTAAGTATTGATTTCTGAGAACAGGAGCTATTTTTCAGAGGTATTCTTTGAAATGTGACTTCTAAACCTTAGGTGGATCAGTTCTGAATGGGTTGAGTGCATTTGGTTCTTAGTAGCTGCAAAGTTCTAGAAAGTTTTGCGTGGTTTTTGAAGTTTGTATCTGAATAATTGTTCTGATTAGGACACATACCAATTATTTTAGATTTATTTCATGAAATACTGGTTTCTAAAGAATAGAGAGTATCATCATTTTAGAGGTTTATTACTTTTTCCTCCTTCAGTCTTTTTTAAGATCTTTGTAAGTATAAAGTGTTTGATAGATTTGCTGTGATGGGAACTTTAGAGAGAGTTTTTGTCATGGTGAGACCTATGTGTAGAAATTTAAAATCTTTCAATTTGGTACAGATGTGGAAGTATCCTGCTACTCTCTCTCTGGTATGTAAAAAAAAGAAAAGCGCTTGTGATTGTGTGCATAGGATTTATATTTTATTCTGAGCATGAAATAAATATTCTTATTGGCAAAGAGGGAATGTTAATACTTATTATAACTGTGTGCATATAATTGCACTTATAACTGACGCAATCCAAGTAACTTCTGATTTTAATTGTTGAAATGTATAAATTCTGGCTTTAGATTCTATCCTGACCTCTAATGAAAATACTGGGAAATTTTCTTTTGAGAGTTCTCCTTTCACCACAAGCATGCTGATTAGAATGTAGTTGTTTTTATTTAATGAAATCAAAGGAGTTTATTATCTTTTTAATTTCAATTTTTTTAATGTTTTTAATAATTTCACTTTGTCCTAAGATATAAAGCAAAAGGGAATTAGATTCACTGTTTTTAATTGTCTTCTTTTTGCAAATAATTACAGTTAGTAGGAAGCATAATTTAATTCTGACTCTTTTAAACAGCTGTTTTTCAACCAATATAAAAGATGGGATTGAGATACAACTTTTCAAGTTAGTCCCAAAGTCTCTCTATGCCATACAAATGGTAGCAGAATCTGACTCTGAGTTTTAAATATAACATAACTGGGTTTTTTGTATGTACTTTAAAGTGTAATTGCCTAACTGGATGTTTGAGGCTGGATGTCACTTGTGTACTTTGTGTGCACATGCAACCATGCATCTAACATACATTGACACATTTTTCACTATTAAAATGTTGGGGCTCTTTCTAAACAGTCATGTCTGATATAACTTTACAAGTTCTTTAAAAGAAGAACAAATAACATAAATACTGAAATACAAGTAGTTGAAAACAGTACCAACAGATTTGTATTAAACCCTGAATTTTATGGTCATTAGTGATGTGTCATGCAAATTCTTAATTTTCCATTGTCACCTCTCATACTCGCTTTGTGCATGTCATGCAGTACTTGAAGATACTGACTGCTCATTTAGCAAAATGTATAAGGTGGGAAAAATACGTAAGCTTGTTTAGTACAGATTATAGCAAGTGTCACTTCCAGAGCATGAGTACTTTTCTAGTAAGCTGTATCTATGTAATACTGCTCTTTGCAAATGAAAAAAAATGTACAAACAATGGAACTTGGCCTTTTCTGTATTCCTGTCTTTCCTGGCTCCAAAAAAAATGCATTTTATGTTACTTTTTATTGTTAATTTTTTAAAACATTTTACTCTTATTGTTGAGATTACATTGTGTTCTGCTTCTTATTATTAGAGCTTTGATATCAGATGGTCAAATCCTAAGTGGAATTTTAATGAAAGCAAATTGAGTAGTCGATGCCATTCTCTGAACATCACATAACTCCTTTTACCCCACAATTTTATTTACTCTCTTGAAATTAATACATTGTAAAAACTAGTGATATCATTCCTGGACTTGTAAACAATGAATTTAGTTTCTTAAATAGAGGAATGTTTTACAGAAAATATCTACATTTAGTGAAACAAAATAGGTGGCAAAAGCAAAAATATAGCCTAAGTAGTAGACTTGTAGTGTTTTGGAATAAAGGATTTACTAGCCTCATTAGTATAGTTTCCTTTTCAAGGTGAAATGGTGTTGGCTGGAATGGAGGAGAAGAGTTATTTCGTAGCTGCTCTCTCCTCATGCTGGCAGTCTGCTTCCAGCACTAATTACCTTAAGGAGAAAAGTATACTTCAGAATTCTACTGAATTCTGTGCTCTTTCATAAAGACTTCATAAGATACATGTAGGACTTTTTTTACCTTTGAAATTTCTTTCTTTGTTAAAGTGCTCTTTTGGTTTCAGTTTATATGCATGACTCATATCAGCATGGTAATTACTCTAATCAGAGGTCAGAAGTTTTTTCTATTTCAAAATGGACTTGCTGAGAAAAGCTGATAAATTAGTTTGAAAGAAAAATAACATATTGGGAAGAATAAAAAAATTTGGAAACCATAGGAATGCTTGGGAGTTTTTTGTTGTGATGATTTTATTATTAATTTTAATAATATTACTAAGTTGTTATATTGAGTTATATTTAATTATAATTAATTATATTATTTAAAAATAATAATAATGATGGAGAATGGAAAATGGAAGATTTTTGCATCTCTGAAGCACAGAGATTAGAAATATCCACGTCATATTTTTGCACTTAACTGCACATTCTATTCTGAAAAGATTCTTTTAATTAAAGTGTGTTGGTGAATTCTTTCCCTATTATGTTAGAAGTGAAATAAGGAGGACTTTTTTCCCCTCCGGTAATTAAAACTATCATGGTGTCAATATTTAAGAATACCTTTCTTATTACAAATATTTTAAGATACTGTATGTATTTAGATATAAAGGATAATTTTATATTTTCATATATATACAATTTTACTATGTTTCTATATATCAAATAGTAACAAAATGGTGGAATTGCAATTTTACTCTTTTGATAAACAGTAATAATAGAGGCACTTAAAAACTAACAGCTTCCAATGTTGTAAAATCTTCTTACAAAATATTTTTTTTATTTTCTTGATAGAGAAAAATGAGAAAAGTAGTGTGAAAGCAGGCAATCTGAAGTACAAAGAAGAACCGTCAAAACTACTTTCTGGAAACAAATTTCAAGAGCGTTATTTCGTGTTACGGGAAGGAAACTTTCTTCTTTATAGAGATATGAAGGTACAACAGGCAAACTCTTTAACAAACTCCTAAGGACTTGCTTAAGCTTTCCTTTTCATACAGGAAAAAACAAAACAAAAACCACCACCCAAAAAAAGCAAATAGATCAACCTTTCTGATATTAAATGGCAACTTCGAGAGTCTGGGATAGAAGTACAACATTTTTATCTTACTATTTTCATGGATGCTTTAGTAAACGGAGTTCATGTCAATTGCTCATTTAGCTATTGTAATTATGCATTCCTATAAGCACTAATTTATAAATTCTAATTAACAGAGAATTAGGTTTGTATATGTAGGTGGATATGCATTCTGCTATGTGTTTCTATGTTCAAGTACAATTATCAAAATAGGGAAAAGTTTTAATGATATTATATGTTAAATTACAATGTTGTCTTAATTGACTGAAGTAACGTACCATTTTAACATAGTATTTTTAAGACATAAGCTCACACACTAGACAAATGTCTTCTTTAAGGTATGTTTTTGTGAGAAGGATATTGTTTAAATAAATACTATGTAGGAGTATTTTTTTTATCCTGGCAGGATCCTTGCTTTGAGAGGGAAGTTATACAAGAATACCAATCCTAAAAATGTTATGTGAGGTTGGGTTTGCTGTTGTTTCTTGAATGTTGATGCCATCTCAGATTCTGTCTGTCTTTTTTTTTTTTTTTCCCCACATTGCAGTGTTAGAGGTTGAAAACTGGAGATGGTGAAATTGAGAATCCAGAGCAGTAAACACTAGGGAGTAGCTTTATGTACTGGGATTATAAGATTTGAGGGTTTTTTTCTAAACAGCTAAAACTCTTGACCTTAAAGTACTAAAGGGACATTACATGTTAGTTTTGTTCTGTAGCAGAACAGTGTGCATGAAATGTTGAAAGGAAACAGTAAAATTCTCATCTTCCAGGCATGTTCAGTTCTCATACCTAGTGTGGGTATATGTCTGTTGTAGGTTGGATAAAGATAGGTAGATCAAGAAGGAACAAGGAAGGAACCAACCTCAGGAGATCTCTAGTCCACCTTCCTTGTCACCGCAGGGTTATTAACTGAGGTCAGAACAAGTTGCTCAAGGCTTGATACACTTAAGTCTTGAACACCCTGAAGGAGATTGCACAAGTTCTCTCTGCAGCCTGTGGCAATACCTGACTGTCCTCATGGCAAAAAGTTTGTCTTGTATATAGTGAAGAGCCTCACTCAGTCTTCTTGATAACTTCCTTGTAGATGTGAGGGCTCTTATGGTATGTCAGCTTCTCCTCAAAAGGCAAGGTGTCTGAAGCAAATACCGTAATTTTGACCATCCTATAGAAGAGCTCATTTAACAGAGGGCAATACCACGCCTTATCTTCCCTGACTGTGTCTTGAAGACCTTGTGTCCATATATTACAGAACTGCAGTTTTGTGAATTGTACCACCGCATCTCCATTATTCCAATTCTATTACAGTTTTGTGACTTCATGTGGACCTCTAGTTCTTAGAGTTCGCATCCACCAATAGTGATTGGCACACTTTGTTAATGGGAAAGGAAGAAAAAGCATAATGGTCTGTTGGAAAAGAGGGGTTCAGCCCATGAAAGAAACGTACATGTGGGGACAGTCATGTGGCATTTTCTCTTTTGCACATTCGTGATACAATAATTAGAATCTTATTTTATTTGCAGGCTAGCAAACCTGAAAAAGTGTTACCTGTCAATTCCCTGAAGATTTATCTTGGAGTGAAAAAGAAAATGAAACCACCCACAAAGTAAGAATACAAAATAAGTTAAGCACTGTGTAGCAAGATATTTGTATCTTCAAGAAGGTGGAATATAAAGCATCATGGAACAGAGAAAAGTCAAGAAGCTGACTGAACTATGCTGAATTAAATTACCTTCTGTAATATTATTTGTTCTGTTTCTATCTGTTTTTGTCTTCCATGTTAACTCTTCTTTGCTAGAAAATTACTTTATTGATTGGCTTTTCTTAATCTTAAGTGTATTACCTCTTGTGGATATGTTTTCTGCTAGCTCTTTTAGTTTTGTAGTATATGTCCTGCATTTTTTGGTGGACACACCTTCCTTGCAGGAAAAAAAAAAAAAAAGAGAAAAGAAAGAGATAAGAGAAAACCAGATAGTCATGGCCTTTAGTGACAGCTCCTGTTGTTCATTGGAGTACTTTCCTTTTTCAGAATTGTTGCTATTTTGAAGTTTCTTCTAGCTGAAGACTAACTACAGTGCCCTTTACAAACATCAGTGACTATGTCTCTGGAAAAGAGCAGTGAAAAATAACACCTATTTTTCTCAGGCGGGTTCCCAGTGCTTGTTTGGTCAGAGCTGTGAGACACTGAGTTAATGTACACAGGGTCCTATCCTAAAGGGATTCAAAACTGGTTGTACCTTTCAAACATATATGCTGAAACTTTTCCTTTACAGTTGGAACATCAAAACACCCCAAAAAGGCCTGTAAATTTAAAATATTCTTTGTGTTAGAGAAAATGTTTGTGGGATTTTTCTTTTTGTGTTAAGCACAGAAGGTATAGGAGATTAGTCCAAAATAGGAATAAAAAGCTGATGTAAACAAATCTTGGCAGGTAGGTTCTTTCAGGTAGGTTTTTCAGTCTACTTTCAAAAGTAGACAGTAAAGTCTCGTTCTGAATTTCCAGGGGTTTCTGTGTTATTTTCACCTGAGGCTTCATAGTGCACCTACTTCCTTTTATTTTTTTCAGTGGTTTTTAAATCTCTGTAAACTTGTGTGATTCCTTCTGTGTATAGTGCAAACATACCTTTCTTCCCCCTGACTTCTGCCCTGTAGTGGACAACTTTCTGGGCACTGTCTTAGAAGTTTTACTTCTAGCTGCTTTCAGAAAGTATATCCACAGCCAAAATGAGTCAAACAGTTAGCCATCATTTGCAGGGCTCAGCTATAACTCTTTGTCCAGAACAGAATGCTATTTACCTGTGAATCACCTGTGAGAAAATGAGCAAAATCCGCCATCAAACCCACAATTTCATTCTACATATGCAGTACATATTTAAACTTTGTAAATTCCACACTGCCCCTTAAAAGCACTTTATCAAGGTATGACTCTCTGCAGTCTGAGGAATATGTCCATGTCTTGAGTTACTGAAACTAATTTTTGAAAATCTTATTTGTTTCAGCTGGGGACTTGCAGTATTTTCTGAAAAGCACCAGTGGTAGGTAAACATGAAATACATGATTCATTTAACTTCAGTGTTTAATATTTGTTGAAATGTTCAATTTCAAAATAAGAATGTTTGAAAACTAATGGGTATTATTTTACTGGCATATTGATTTTTGCTATGTTTTTCTAATGAACTATGTTTTGGTAATCCTTCAGGGTTAGTCGTCTGTCCCCCTTCTGTGGCCACAAAGCAAAAGATTTTCATAAATTTAGATTGACAGATTTTACACCTATTCACATACTTTCAATGAAGCATGTGCATTGTCTTCAAAGTAGGGCAAAGTGATAATCTGAAGTGTTTATGTTTCCCTCTTTTTAGGGGAGTGTTAAATATAGACAGTATTCATAAACAAACATAAAAATATGTTAAACTGCAACAGGAGTTCTTGTTGGGTTTCTTGTTAACTATATACTGTGTTCTAGGTATATATGTTGTGATGGACAAGATGTGCAGATGGAGTGGATGATCAGTATTTTTACTGCACAGGTACTAAAAGAACTCTAAAAGAACTGTAACTTTTATTACTGTTATGAAAATCCCATTGAACTATGATGTGTAAGTCATGGATATCTTACAGATAAAGTTGTAATACCATTAAAGTTTCTGGAATACTCGGTATTATAAAACTGCAGAAAGATGGGTCTTAGTCTATGAAGCATATTATTTATAATGTCATTTTCATATGAAATCTGAGTGCTTTGAACATCAGGGAGAAGGATATTACATTATGGCTGTTTTTTTTTAGTGTGGGTTTTGTTGTTGTTTGGGTTTTTGTTTTGTTTTCTGTTTGTTTGTTGTTTTCTTCCTGCTGCGTTGTAAAGAAGCTGGTTAAAGATGTTTCCGTTTCAGACTTCTGGGTGAAGTTCTGGCCATTGACCTAAAGGGTGCATCTATGTGTCACAATGCCCAAGGGCTATTTTTCTGCTCACTAGTTTGGATGCTGTATGCAAAGTCGTCATGAAAGTAGGGTGTCCTGTTTAAAAACATAGTGGTGTGAACTAGCCTTGTTGAGGAGCTGTCCCAATACAGCTGTATTACTTTGGTAAACAGGTTAGCTTAGTTAACACTGATAATTTTATTGGATAGGCATTATCCTAATTTAAGTAGTCTTGCTACTAGACTGTGAGTAAGGAGGGTGTACATTTGAGTGCCATGTAGCACATTCTTGCAGACGGAGTTTAATATTTTCATAGGAGGAAGTGGGAGTAGAAGAGATGGGAAGAATTCAACCTGAGAGGAGACTGGAATATAGTTTAATGTTTTAATAGGATTTTGTATTTGTATCAGATTTTTCTTGTCTTTCCAGTGATGTTTAATGAACTTTGGGGAATATCACTGTGAATAAACATCACTAGATTAATGATTATCTGTGAGCTTTGCTTATTACATAAAATGGACTGGGCACAAGACTGTTGTACTACTGACTTCTTAGAGACTTCCTAAAACAGAATCTGGCCTTATGCATGCCTTGTAAGACTTCTGAATTTTTGTCTTATTCCGCTGCCTTAACTGAAGTAAGTACTGTAGTTTCTATGGAAACAATCACTGGTCCTGACATACATCTCATGGGCATAACACAAGCAGTGTCACAGCAAATAGGATCAGAGGTTATTGATATAGGCTACTTAGCAATAACTCATACAAACTTGGTAACTGTTGAAGTCCTTTTGATGTAAAACCACAAGGAGGACAATTTATTAGGATTCTGGTCAGGCATTGTGGGATGTAGAATGTTCCTCTGACAATGCAGATAAAAAACTCAGAGATACTGCTCAATGTTCAGGATATTTTTTTTCTTAAAAAAAAACAAACAAAAACAAACAAACAAAACCAACCAAACAAACAAAAAAACCAAAACAAAACACAAAAAGAACCAAAAAAACCACCAACACCAACAAAACCCTTGCTTTTTTTTTAAAAAAAATACTATGAATTAATAATATTGGGGTTTGGGTTATTTTTTAAACTTTATTCCAGTGAATGAACGGTATAATGAACTAACAGAACTAATGAGCTACACTGGGAGGGGGTTTTGGTTTTGTTTTGGGGTTATTTGGTATGTTTGCCCCATCTCCCCCCATTTCCTGTTAATGTTGATTCCAGTAAGCAGAGAATATAAATAGCTAAGTGTAGGTACCACTATAATCAAGTAATAGGAGTACTTTTGATATAGAAAATCAAGTTAGCCTGGAGGTTATTAATCTTGAACTTCAAGCTGGTGAATTCTAATTGGGTTTGAATGAAGACAATTGTTTCTTTCAGTTCTATGCAAAATCATCCTGAAAAGTATGAACTGAAACTAGATGATTGAATTCTATAACAGTTTTGTACAAAATCACTTAAGAGCATACATAACCTAGAGTTTAAAGTAATTAATTGATATGAAGATATACACTATATTCTTCCAGTTCTATTGCCTTTGAGCAACTAGGGAGAGATACATTATATTACCACGAGGTACAGTTAAGCAGATAGGGCAAACCTACGATTAAATACATTTATGATGTGGTCTAATATGTTGCTAGTATTTCTGATGTACTTTCCTAGAGTTGTATTTAAAGAAATTTTAAAGACACAAAACGAAATCAGACTTCTTAACTGACAGGGATAGTTTCCTCAAGCTTGCTAAGAATTAAGGGAGGCAGTTTCCATCAGAAGCTCCATCTCCATAAAGCTATGCATCTAAAACGTATTTTTTTCTAAATTTGGAACTGGGCCTTCTGGTTTCTAGACTCCTATTCTAAGCCAATCATCACTGATTCTGATGGCTTTTTAATAGTAATGCTGTTTTTACTTGCAGACCATCTGCGTGATCACAGCCTCACGACTGAATTTTGTATACAGTCTTGAAGAGACATGTTACTTCTTAGATTTGCAAAACTGAATGCCATTTGAAAAAAAAAAAACAACAACCTAAAGATCCTGACATTTGTGAAAAGAAATCTATTATAGATCTGGACAGTGTCACAGAATTGTTTATGTTGGAAGGGACCTCTGGGGATTATCTAGTCAAATCCCTCTGTTTGAAGCAGGGTCAGCTAAAGCAGGTTACTCAGGCCTGTGTCCAGTCAGGTTTGAATAAATGGAGACTCTGCAATCTCTCTGGACAATTTCTTCCAGTGTTTAAGCGCTCTCACAGTAAAAAAAGTTGTGGGGTTTCTTTTGGTTGGTTGGTTGGTTGGTGGGTTTTGTGGTGTTCTTTTGCTGCTTTTTTTTTTTTTTTTTTTTTTTTAATTGTTTTTATTTTTTATTTATGTTCTGGTACAATTTCTTGTTTCATAATTATTAAAACTGATGCTTTGAATTAATATTTTGCCAATATTTACACAAAGTATTTTCAACTTTCATTAGGATTCCTTTGCAGTTCTGACTTGCCAATTTCCATTGGAGTTGTGCTGATTTAGCTTCATACACTCAACTCCAAGCTTAAGAAACTGTTCTGTAGGCCTCATATGTTCTCTTTGATCCACAGAATCTCACACTGAAGCTTATTCAGGAAAATACTCTTACACTGCCTTGTCCTCAGAGCTGTCTTTCTGGTTACCATTAAGATCACTAGAGGACACTGAGCTTCAAGCACATGTGATCAAATTTCTGCATGTGAAATCCTACATGATCTGTTAATGAAAGTGTATTATAGACTTCTTACAGAAAGAGGTTTTAAGGTTTTATTTGAAATATTCAGTTGATATATATATATTTTTTTATTTTTCTTTTTAATTTCCCTCTCTTCCCAGTCATGTTTTTCACTCACAGTGAAGCTTCTCACTTTGGATATCTCCCCAAAACTGACCTTTTTCAATAGAGCTAAAGCAAAGACTATTATTGAAGCCAGATCTGTTTATCTGTAGACTATGGTTTTGAACATTCAGAATGTCAAACCATGTCCTTTATGGTAACACATGTCGTTATGGTAGGTTAAGTAATGGTTTTCTCAAAAATTATTAATATAAATTTTGAAACACTTGTTTGCAAATTGGACTACTTCTATTTCAAAAACTATTGTTGAGACTTCTGAAAGCATGTGGAATTTTTAAATTATGAATCAATTTAATGTGTGTGTCTCCTTTTATTATATTTTATATTCTTAAAATATAATTGTAGTAGTAATAATATAGAGGAAAGGTGTTCGGTACATGAAAATTGTATAGAGACATTTTGGTACTATTCACTCAATACTATACAGCACTTAAAAAATATTAGCATAACTTTAAGCACCATAATGTTTTCCTCCTTCTCCCACAAGAGGATGGCATAATGTTGTGCAGTAGATTGTTTTTTCCCAGAGTGCCTTAGATACAAATGAATGTTGGAAATTTATGAAATTCCACATAAAAAATAAGGAATAATTTTGTTCTTCAGCATGCAGATATATGGCCACCTGCTGGAAAAGCAAGAAAACAGTCTATAACTAAAAGTCCAAAGATCGGAGGCTTACCACTAATCCCCATTCATCAGGAGAACGCTTGTAAAATCAGTGGCACTACAGAAGTAAGTGGGATTTAATCTTGGTGTACAACATCTAACCACAATGAATACTTTTAAATAGTCCAGTAATAACAAACTCCCTGGAGATGGATGCACATAAAATATAGATGTTCTTATTATCAATTTCCTTTTCATTGTTTTGTCACTTAAGGAACAGGTAGGACAATTTAATTGTAAGCTTAATTTGTGTCAACTCTTTGGCTGTTCAGTAAATAGTGGATGTTTATTTGTTTGGGTTTTTTGAGGAATGGTCATTCATTAGAAGTTAATAGTACTGTTACCTGGAATATAATGCATGTTATTACAGTGCACTTTATTAAAGTTTTATTTTAATACGGTCCTTGAAAACTGGTCTGCATGCATATTCTACCATATCTTTTATTCTGACTAAAAATAAGTGCAGTCTTTTTAGTTATCTGCTCTGTGAATGTAACAGAAAAACTCAGTGATACCTTTAAGTTGATATATTATTAATCTCTAAGAAGAGCAAGAGGGTTCATTTACAACTCTTTGCAGAGACTGAGCTGTGTCACTATTATGTGCACTAGTGATATGTCTCAGCCTCATCATACTAGCTTGAGAAGAATTTCTAGAATCCACAAGGAGATACTAATGCTTGTGGGGAGGATGTATTTGCCTTATTTCCAGCTGAGGAGAAGCAGTGGTGGTGTTCCACTTGGGAAAAATAGTGGTAACTAATCTGAGCACAGCAGACAACAAGCATTGAAACAAAACATCTTGGTCCTTTCTCTGTATGCCGTATTATTTTTGCATGTTTTAGAAGATCTTGAAGGGATGTAAGTAATACAATGCGTGCTATCACCACTTAGAGAAACAGTGGTTCAGCTGTAGATTGGTGAAGCTGACTCAGTTTCATAGGAAACCAAAAGCAAAGGTAGATGTAGTGCTTTATATAAAAGGTGACTCCGTCATTTTTTGTCACACTTCCTTCAGTCATTTCTTCTCTGCCTTACCAAATGAGTATAATATAGTGTGAATACAATCATGTTTTTTCTATTTTTCTGTGATTTTGTTTAATTTAATCTTTTTTTAACCTTCTCTCAGAAAATATTTTTTCAATTATTTGAGAAGTTCCTTCGAATGTTTGCATTTTTAAACTTTTTTTTTTAATGAAATTAAATCATAGGTCCCATCATTCAAAAAATTTCATAACTCTTAGGTATTACTCTTACTTGTCCGTTATGCAGTTACAGTTGAGATCTCGGATACATTCTTTGAGATAGACACAAATTCAGACATTCTAGGATAAAGCTTTTATTGGATTTTGAGCTTTGGGATTTAAAATATTTAATATGTTATAGTACTAGAGTTATGTTTTTATTATTTTATTTTCATGATGTGCTTCATTAGGAAGGACTCTAATGTTTTGTAAACTGCAACTTGGAGGAAGTCTGCATTTAAATTTAAAAGTAGAAGATCAGAGTCTTCATTTTTTATGCCATGACTAGACATAGAGAAGTTTTATGCAAAGCGTAATCATAGAATGTTAGGGTTGGAAGGAACCTCCAAAGATCAATGAGTCCAACCCCACTGACAGAGTAGGACAAAACCAGAGCAGATCACGCAGAATGCATCCAGACAGGTCCTGAAAGTCTCCAGGGAAGGATACTTCACAATAAAATAGTGGTGGAAAGTAGGTGTATTATGTGGTTTGGTAAGGAGAAATATTGTACAGCAGTGTAGTCAGTAAAGCAATAGAGATCCATTTCAAGGCCACTCCTTCAGTCTTTCCATGGATTTGTAGTAATTCTCCAACAACCAAAAATATCTCCATTTTAAAGCATTAGGGAGTAATAAGAGGAGCAAGCATTTTCTGAACAATGGTTTATGAAAAATGGAGGCCATTGATACCTCATATATGTTAAAACAGACATGAAAAAATATTCCAACCCTAGAGAGGTGCAAGTTTAGATACATCTACATGAGTGTTCTAGTTAGGAGTGCTCTTCCATTGGTTCCCAGTTACTGTGTTTCCACTGTATTGTGGAATGGTTCTGGAACATATGAACTTGGATTGCTCTCAGGTCAAACTGAAATTGAAGTTGTTCTGCAGTAGTATATCTAATGCACTGCAGGCAAAAATAGGCCTTCTGCTGGTAGGAGAAAGCTAAAGTTAGTCTGAATTGTACTTAAAGCCCCAAAACACAGTGGCCCTTAAATTGTGTTACTGTGGATGTTGGGTTCTCAGAACTTTCTTTCACTGTACAGATGTGCTTCTACTGGGTCACACCAGTTGCAAATTTAGATGCTGTGTTTGATTTACCTTTTTTTTTTCTACACCTTAAGAACTTAAAAACAGCCCTCCAGTATAGAACAGTTGTGTTGCCATCAGTTTGTCTTATCTGAGTTTCCAGTATGTTCCCAGTATAAAATTGCTAGCCAATATTTCAAAAAGCAGTCTATAATTTATAAGGTAATACTGCACAGCTTCTGAATATGTTTGTGATCATGTAAAATTATCTCTTGAACATTCATGTAGCTCAGATATTAACTTATTAAAAGTGCAACATCCTGACTTGTATTTGTTCGGGTTAAGAGTTCTGAGGTTTTTGAAGAGATATGGATCTGCTGTAAAACATTAAAATTTAGTCTACTGTGGGAGTATGAAAAATCAAATTGACTATGTGAAAATGAATGTCTTCATTGTTATGGTACATTTAAATTGAAAGATTTATGTAATTTTCAGAAGCGTCACTAATTGAGAAAATATGCTCACTAAAATGCTTACTAAATGATAATACCACAATTTGTAGGAATTTAACACTATTAACTGTGCTGTCTCAGCTCAGTTGTAAATTTTGTTGTTCTTTTAAACCACTATGTGAAAGTAATGAGCAAAAAATTCAATCTAAATATTATTGAATATTGTGTGAATGATCTTATTTCTCTTCTGTTTTGCTCAGAACATAGAATGGCAACCTGGGAACCCAAAATACAGTGAGCATCTTGAAAATTACTTTCTGGAAGAACGAAAAAACTTGAAAGAAAAAGCATCTATTGTGGCACAATGTTTGGAACGAAAGGAGGAGAAAGTACGAAATCATACAAAAACACACCGTAGCTTGATCTCTGCTGAGGATGTAGGTGCAGGGATGACTGACCTACACCGAAGACCACATAAGGCACTGAAGAAAAATAAGAACAAACCAAACAAAACTGCTTTGGAATTAGATAACAAATTGCCATCAAATGTAATTCAGGAACTAAATACAGTGCTGCAGAAGAACAGGACACTTACTGATGAAACCTCCAGCTGATTTCCTGAGTTTGAAGGGTTTTTATATATGTGTGTGTGTATTTTCTGGACCAAAGTAGCCTTTTTTTTTTGATGTATGTAGTTTGTACAATGTAGAGGAAATACAAATTGTTTATATACAGCTGTTGATTTTGTATATGCATATGCCATGTTATAATTTCAGACTGAACTGAGAGAACTAGTTATGTAAAACTGAAAATTGGAGGTTTCCTGTGCAGTACAATGACACCAGAGTGTTGCCTGTTATTTTTTGTTGCATATTTTGTTTGATATAATAATTCCAATCACTATCAAAAGCATTTGCTCTGTTTATATTCTGTACCATCTTGTAAGTACTGAGACATATTTTTGGAAGGAAGACAAGATATAAGATATACACTGAAATTCTTACTGTTGGCCTACAATATTTTTGTCTAACACTATAAAATGAGTAACATCTGCTTTGAAAAGTGTTCTTTTTTCATTTTTTAAAAATTATTACTATTTAAGAATTATATTAGTGTCTGCTTCCACATATTTTTCCTCTGACAGAGCAGCATGTGGAAGAATCAAAAGGGAGGGGAATGTAGTAGATAAGACAATGTATTAGTTCTCAAAACTGTGTCTATTTGCTGTAAACTAATTATGACATCTAAGCAACGAGAGAGAATACTGAAGGTGACAGAAGTCTTCAAACCAACATCTTATTTAAAAGGGTATATGCATTGGAAAAGTAACGTGATCTCTTTTTGCTCAACAGGATGAAGTAATTTTACAAAAAGACCTTGGTTAGCTCAGGGTGACAAAGGCAGACTTTTCTGTGCTTGGGCAGAGTTTGCTTGATGTTATCAAAGTTGCTGACATCTGGTAATATTCACATAAATTAATTTCCTTAAGAAAAAAATGTTCCCCATACAAGCATATCTATCAGAAGGGTACTAACTCGATTTAGAAGTGCCAGTTACTAAATGGGTGAGGAGATTAACCCCTCCCTTTACCATGAGGACAAAGATTAACAGTAAGTATGGTGTTTCTGGGGACTAGGTAATGCTTGTTGTGCAACTGTAGCATGGCTGCTCTTCTGTGTGAGGAGAGGTCTCACGGTTGAGACAACAGCCTTATTTGCTGCATTCTGAGTATGTTTGTAGCAGGTCCTGAAGATGTGTGTACTAACCTAGGTGAACAATGAAATTATTTGCTGTTTTGTGGATCTCACCTTCAGTTATTCCATGGCACTGCCTCATTCCTCTCTCATGGCATACCCCAGTTTGTACTTTGTCCCATAACAGCTGGATAGGTAAAAGGTACTTCTGTACTGAGGCTGATTCCAGGTGTTGGTTATGCTGTCTGGTTAAGCAGTAGGTCCAACAGAGCAGAGGACTAATGAGCTCACACTACACCTTTGCTTCAGAGGAAGCACTGGTAACAGTATATGCTGTATTTTGCAGCTCTCCCTTTTCTGGTCTGATTAGCCAATCTGTCACAGATTTTCACCAGCCTTTTAAGAATTTACTGATGCCTTTAGTGTTCCTCAAATTTGTTTCAAATTGGTCGGACCTTTTAGGGTTCAAAAGAGAATTTTATACCCTTTCTTGTTTATTGGAAATTGTTCTTAATAGCCTCTTAATTCCTTAACAAGTCAGAGGGAAAAAAAAACAAAACAGTCAGCATTTATAATATTTGATTTTTATTAATGAATAGTTTTGGGGATGCTTTATCTTGCTCTTGAACTTCTTCCCATGCAGAAGCAATGTGCTCACTTATGCCCTTTTCTATTTTTGGTAGTTACAGGTGCTGCAACATTTCTCACATCATATGCTTCTATTCTTGATTACATTGAGCAATTTAATTGGAAAAAAATTTGAAGAAATTAGACAAATTACTTGATGTATCTGGCAAGTTTTCTAGGAACTACAGGGAAAATGAGATCAAATGCAAATATTTTATAATGTTTTGTATTTATTCTTCTGGAATGTAGCACTGAGAAAGCAAGTTTAGTCTTTAGACTTTGCACTTAGCATATTTGACCAGTTGTTAAATCTGAAATGAGTTTGTAGATTTTAATTTTCTCAGTGCACTATTGACTGGTTTGCTATCTTTAATTTGTAATTGAACCTCTTAATTATTGAGGCCCTGTCTCAAGGAAGCATATAACCCTGAACTTAAATTTTATTAACTAAATCTGGTGCTTAGTGTTAAAGTAAGCACATTCTTAAATGCTGATTTGAATTGAGGCTTAATGCCATGAGGAGAAATTACTTCCTGTCTGAGGCTGGACCTGAATGTATTGTTTACAGGTTTTTTTATTTGCAAATATTTTTTCGGTACTGAATTATGGTTGCTCTATTGTTTATCTTTTTATTGGGTTCTTAAAAATGACATTCAACCTCACTGCTGAAAGCCTCATGGATCATTTAAATCCCTACACTAATGGAATAAATGGAGTAATGTAAGGGTTTTGTGCATTGAAGCGAGTATGTCCATGAAGAAAATGTTTTCTGTGTGGGTTTTGTTTTGTTTCTTTTTTTTTTTTTTTTTTTTTTTTTTTACTGCATCTAAGGACTACTGGAGCATTTGTTCTATTTCAATAGTATCTGTATAGTTGTTGTTAAGAGGCCCTAGAAATCAAGATAAAAGATGTTTACTAAAATATATTTAAATTTAGGGTTGTATGTATATATGCACAAATACATTATGTATGTGTATACGTATATACAATTATGTATAGATATATATACACAGAGAGACATAGAATGGTGACAGTGTTAACCCAAGGAAAATTTATTTGTGAAAGTAGAAATTATATTTGCAATGAATTATTTCAAATACATATCAAAGTTTCAGACCAATTATCTGACATATCATTGTTGCACTACAAATTTCAAACTAATTTAAGACCTACAGAAAAAATGTGTTTTGTTGCAATACATTTATAGCTGCTGTTCTTTTATTGTTCCTGTGCCATGTTATAGAGCTGTAAAGGAATTCTAATTTTTAGAGGATAAATGGTAACTACTTGAATAAATGCCCTTTTTCTGAAATAGGCAATGGCTTTTTTTCAGATTAAAGAAAAATAAAATCAATCAAACTTTTTTTTTTAAAAAAGACTTCTGTGTATCTTCCCATATGAAAGCTATTGAAAAACCTGGTGTTTACTTTCTGATCTGCAAAATGAAGATAAACAAGGTATTTTATGTCGTGGTTTATAACAGTGGGAAGAGTTGGATTAAAATCTCAGCAAATCTCATGTTCATCATTACCTTGTTAGACTTCTGCAACCATGGTAGGGGTAAAGCTGGCATGTAATAATTGTTTATACTAATTGTTTTACCATAATGCTTATTTTCCATTTTATGGGGTTTTTTTTCCACATTTATTAGGATGAGTAAGGGAAACAACCCAAAACACAAAGAAAAATGCTATCTGGAATCTCTTTTAGTTTAGCTGGATATTGGATACTATTTTTGGAATTTTTGTTTTAAACAAATCTTTTCCCGAGATGTTATTTTGGGATACTAGTTCAAAACAGCAGTTTGACTAATAGATACACCAACAGACTCTCAGCAGAGACTGCTTTAGTGCACGGTCAGTTCGACCAGATGAGATCCACAGTGTGTTCATGCAAAGCTTAACTTTACTGTGTGTGACTCAGGTTGAGACACAATTTCTGCCTTTTAAGTTTTGCAAATGTTATCCAAGAATCTGTTCAGTGGGAAAAGGATATCCCGGGAAAAGGATATTCCCAAAGTTTTCTTCCATTAATGGAGAGGCTTTGGCCATATTGTTGATTTTTGTTTCTTTATTATGAAGAGCTCTGAGCTGTTGTGCCTAAAGCAGCTTGTTAAGATGCCACTGGCTCTATCTGCCTGAGGCACCCCTGAGGTCCCTTGTCTTGTGCATGGGAGTAATTTTGGACTGCTCTGCAGATAGAGATTTATCAGACAGTAAAAGTTATGCGGAATTTTCTCTCACTGTTACGATTCTTCTCTCTTCTGGTACAGTGCTGGCACAGTTTGTGTTCCTATGAGTGCTGCCAGGTTACCACCAGCTTCACATGTCAAACTCCAGAATAAGGAGACTGTGAAAAGAACTTACACACTCTGCTGTGATAGTGATGGGGCCTTGCAGGAGTCAGGAGGTAAAGGGTATGTGTCTTATTGGCTGAGATACTTGTTAGCCTGCCCTGTCATATCACCTTTCTGATTTTTAAATCCTGTTTTCCAGTGTAAGCTGTTTCAGTAGGAGAGCATTAGTTATCACACTGTTGCTGGCTTCTGAATTAGAACAACTGTCTGTGCCCAAGTCCAAAAGGGGAAAAAAAAAACAACAAAAAACCAACTGACTCAAGTCCTTGTTGTGAGCATACCATGCTCTAAAAAATACATTCAATGTGGGCTACTTAAGGCAAATCTGCAGTTTCAATAAGGTACATTAGAAAACCTGAACTATGTGTGTGTGGCATAGAAACAGATTACCTCAATGGAGGTAAAATGTATTCCAAGTTGAATTGTTCAAAAAAAAAATGTACAAAAGTGAACCTATTTGCAAAATGGGGACTATTCATAATGCTTGGATATGGTCTATATAGTATTCCTGCCTCTGCCCTACTGAAATATTCTCTATGCTATCAAAAAAGTAGTATTCATCAAACTTGGTTGTTTTTGAGGGTAGGTTATTCTCTAGAAAAAACAGGTAGCCTTGCAAAGTTTTCTTCTAGATTTGGTAGTTGTACTGCTTTACTTGCAGCTCAGTGAAAACTAGTGCTGCTATTTTAGTTCTTACCACTGCTGTAGCCTAAATGTTTAGTTATAGTCTGCGGAGACTTGTTTGAGCATATTCCCATTATGCTATGCTGCTCCCATTTTACTAGAATATCATGGCAATCTGTGATGTTGAAGAGGAAGAAGGATGTGTTACAGTTGCAGCAGGCAATAGTTATCTTCCAACGTACCTATACTTTTGCACTGCAATTCATGTTTCTGGAGTGCTTCAGTACTTGCTTTTCTACCTGACCTTATTTCAGCCCTTCCTGCTTTTTGTTCTAGACGCTATTTTGTGTCATAGACTCTAGAACATCCTAGTATTTGTGTTGTCTTCCAGACAACTAGTTGCTTTGGCTTGGTTTGCAGGTGGTATGTGCATTATGGTCAAGCCCATTATATTAAGCTTGCCTTAACCTATATCTTAAATCCTGGTAGAGAGAGATGATCTCTGTGTGTTTCCCTATAGACGAAGGGAATTCACTGAGGGGGCCAAGACAGATAGAGGTTTAGATGTCAAGAACTAGGTGTGGTGTTACAAAGTTCCGTAACACACTTCTATAAATGCTTGTAGTTCTCATCAAATCAGAAGGGCAAAATAAAGCAAATGTACTCTGTTTCCCTATTTAATTTTTTTAGTTGAATGTCTTAATGATCTTATAATATGTGTTGTACTTGGTAATAAAGAATGTAATATCTTGTAAATTATCCCTTTGTGTAAACAGTAAAGCCTATTCTTTCAGAATTTAATTAACATTATTTTGTCCGGTACTGCAGACTTCTTAAGAACTAATAGGTCTGAATGAATTGAGGTTTGCTTTATGTATGAATTTCATAAGTTATCATTTTCTTCCCTTTCCAATATGTTCCATTTAAAAGCTAATATTGTGTTTATATTTAACTAATTTTGGTTTATATATCTATTTAAAATACAGCACGACTGAGGTATAATTTCTTCAGGCAGACTTTAGCCATTAGTCTTTAGTTTATTGTGTCTAGTGGTTTATGCTTCTGATTAGTGTGTTTTGGTTTTTTTTCCTCACTGTTTACTCATTCATCTTATACATTGGAACTGTTCAAGCTTATTGGATGATAAATATTATAAACTCCATATAGCAGTCCTAAAGTCTTCCCAGGCTGTTATAGGTAGAACATTTTTCACATGAGGGTCCTTACAGGTTTTCCTTCCAGGGGAGACCAGGTTTCACTGGAGATTACACAACTTTAATGTAGGAGAGTATGTCTTGGAGAGTTGGTTAAATTGCTGAATGAAATAACAGTACATTTTATCCATATCCTGGAGATTGCTGGTTTATTTCCCTTTCTGTCACTTTTTGATCAGGTATAGCACCACAAATGAGTTTTTGAAAATGTTGGCATAGGAACTGTTCTAAGAAATAGTGCACTGAAAAATAAATATGAAATATCTGTAAAGTAGCAAGAAATCCTACCATTAGCTTAAGAAAGTGTTTTGGTTTTTTTTATATAGAAGTAAATTTGAGATTCGTTGTTTCTTCCTCACAGCTTTTAAAGAAAAGTTCTCAGTTGCTTGCATTTTCTATGGATTTTCAATATTAGTTTCATTTAGAAAGCTTACCTTCCATAACTTAAATCTTGATAGTGAGAGGGTTCTGAAATGTAACTTTTTTTTTTAAAAGACCATTTATAAAGGTTTGTGTTCCTACAAACTAGATACATCATAGTAGTATTAGCCTGTTTAGTTCTCTGGGAATAGTAATCCTGGGATAAATGCATTTCCTGTGATGATTATTCATCTTTTATAATGACAATCATGAAAAGAAAAAAAAAAGTTTCTTCTATATGACTGTATTAATAAAAAATACAAACTTAGGCTATTTTCCATTTGTTATTGGAATTTGTCAAAATAACCTATCAGCAATAGAAAAAAAATATTGCTATTGAAATTCAGCAGCCTTGAATATGTTGCTTATTTGAACAATACAACCTTGATTTGTTATGGCCAGTGATGAGGGAGTAGTTAGCGGGAGTCTGACATTTCTGCAGTTAGCAGTTAATTTATCTCCACTTGAGTCTCTTGGGACTTACCTCCTTTCTCCAAATTCCTTGGGTTTCAAAAACAGGTATTAGCTTAGAATTCCAAATATACAGACAGAGATTAATCTTGAAATATCTATTTAAAAACAAACAAACAAAACAAAAGAAAACAAACCAACCAAACAAAAAGCCCCCAAAAGTAACCCCTTTCCTTTATTTTTTTACATACGGTTCCTATATTAAATGTGTTTTTGAGAGGCATATTAACAAAACAGCGGGATGCCATCCATGTTGAAACACAAATGAGTTCTGCAATACGTGACTGTTATTTGCTTTAGAATAGTTCTTTCTACATTAGGTGGGTTAGGGTGAACAAGCATATTTCAAATGGCTTGAGTCAAGGTCAGAAGCAACTGGCAAGAAATTATTCTTGTGTCTTGATGAGGATTTCAAAGATTAATGTTCTCTCCGTGGTTTTACCAAACTTTTTATTTTGGTTGTTATAGAATGGCCTCAAATGTAACTCATGTAAGTGGAATTTAGGATTTTCTCTGATTCACTTTCAGCTTGTGCAGACTTAGGCCTTGTTGATATGCACCTGGTCATGCATTATTTACTGATTGTTGCTAATTACTTCTCTGCTGTAGCATTTGGAAATTTCTTTTTTAGGGTTAAATTGATCTGCGGAGTTCTACATGTTGTCTGGCATATCCACAATATACATGAAAGGTCAAAACCACTGCTCTATAAAGAACAAAGGTTTTTTTTCCACCTTGAAGCATATATTCTGGCTTGTACCTGAGACTTTACTCTCCTGAGAGGTATCAAAAATTTTGTTACTTGTAAATGATCTTTGTTAGAGTTTATTGTCATACTGGACTTTTTAAGTGAAGACTGATGAAGTCTATAGCCAAATAATAGTTTTGCAGAACTAACCTGTTTTCTTCCTTTGATATATTCTGAAATGAGTGTCCACACTTTAAATGGGTAACATTTATGGTCAGAATTTAGTTAACTTTAAAAGAATATTAGAGCAACTGCTCTTTTTGAATGAATCATCATCTCCACAGATACTGTGATTTCATGTGGTTTGGGTTTATTTCAGCTAATGAAGCAATGGATGTCATGTAGCCAAGTATTGTATCTCTGGTAAAATCTAACTTGGTATGTTTAAAGGTATGTAACAAAAGAAAATATTGTTAAAGCATGTGGTCAGTAGCATCACACATTTGTCACTGATCAGTAGCCCTTTTTGATAATGCACTTACATCACTTCTGTTTTCATAGTAAATCTTTCAATACAAATAAAAATCAAAGATAATTTACAAATAAACTAATGTTATTCAAGTGTTCATTTCAAGCTTTTGTTTTGGCTTTTTAAGCATATGTCTTAATGGACAAGTGCAGCACTTATTTTTTTCCGAACTGTGCTAAGCAAAAGCAATGGATGGATATAGCTATCATTGTTGTATATACCTTATTTTACTCTTTCCAGTACCTGCATCATCACTGCCTTTGAAAGTAGATTTTTTTTCTTATTTATTAGATTGTCAAATTGTGTTTTGTTGCGCTCATGCTCCCTTGTTTTTACTTCACACCTATGACAAGAATCTTCTTCAACTTTGCCTGTTGTCAGCTGTTAAGAGCTGAAATATAAATAGTGAAAACTGAAGGCAGGCCAGATACTCTGTTGCGTCCAAAAGTACAGTATGTTGCCCATTTTTATAAATGTTGTCTGCTTCCTAGATATTGATGTCCATCCTTCTATTCCTTGATGTATTATCAGTGAGAACACATAAAACTGTGTCCCGTCCACATGGTCATATAGGACACTATAACTGAAAAACAAACTTCTGGTTTTCTGGTTTTTGGGTGGTTTTGTTGTTGTTTGTTTGTTTGTGTGTGTGTGTTTGTTTGTTTGTTTTTCTTGCAAGTTCTTGTCACAATCAACGAACTGTGCAAAGAAATTGCATAGTAAAAGAATGCTACCTATGCAGTTGTATTTATTATTAGATCTTAAATGGAGTAGCAGTTTATATGCTACTTGGATTGCCAGAATCATTTAATTTCTCCTTTTTTTTTCTTATTATTATTATCGAAATATAATGTCTACCAAGCCAAAGGAGAAAAAAATCCCAATAGAGCAAAATTATATAGTCTTTACTCTGAGAAAACCCTCTCTTTAACTCTTTTATTTATATACTCCATTTCCAGACAATAAAGTCAGTTTTATTAGAAGGCTATAGTCCACATCACTGTGCTTTTAATAAAAGCTTCTGAACTACTATGTACACCAGAAACTGTTTTCCTTTCCAGAATTGGAACTCCTTGCCATATATATTTCTTGGGACTAACTTTGGAATCTAGATGTATATATTTTAAAATTAATTGCTATGTTCTTTTGCAACAAGTTAATTGACAAGTGTCTGAACCACGAGAAAGCTTTATCACGCAGTCTGATACCTGACACATTCACTGTGCCATACCTTTTATGCTACTGAAAAGTGTCGCGTTTCCACTTGTTAAGTTCCTTTTTTAGTCCAAACCTTTGCTCTTGTGTTCTCTGACATTTCTGTGCACTTTATTTTCATTTGCAGAACTGTTTCCAGTGAAGAATTAAAAATTCTCACCAAGAGATATGCCTCTTAATAGACGTTTCAGAGTAAGGTGATCAACTGGTTTGAAAACAAAAATTCACAGCTGCATCTTCATGAAAAGAGTAAAGGTCATTTTATTCTGATATACAGTTTGGTTTGGGCCCCCAAAGGTTAATGTCCACTACATTATGCATGTTATAATTGAACTGTTGAGAAACAAATTAGAATGTTAATGAACTGTCTTACCCTTGGAAGTAAACTCTAGGTTTCTTATTACCAGCACTGCCAGCGTTCTTGATCTTATTGTCTAATCGACACTTAATGGCTCTCTCTTGGTATCTCTAATTTTACATAATTAATGTATAAGTAAAATGAACCTTGTAAATATTGCGTGCTCATACACCACATGCTGAATAATGTAAGCAAGCTATAAGTTCCTTATGTTTGGGCCTTGTATTTTCTTGATTTCGGAACTTTGCATTAACATGGAGCTGTGAGGGAGAAATGTACCAGGCAGCTCACCTTGTTGAAGCATATAACACAGAAACAATGAAATAATTCTAAAGAGCAAAAAGATCAACTAGGACCTATTTGTTTGGTTTTCCCATACCAAAGCAGTCTAGTGAATAATAGATTGCAGAGTTTTCAGCTGATATGCATTAGAATGTTTTTCACAAATATACCTTTCTAAACTGATTATGAATTTAACATCCATATCTCCTGTAGATGACCTCCATGGCTACTTATCAAGACAAAATTTGTCCACACTTGTAAGTAATATCTAATGAAATTAGTAAGTACAGGATATAAGATCATAAATAATGAAAAGTTTTCTAGCTTGCTCCAGTTATATTGAGGGACTCTACCAAGATAAAATATCCTTTCAGTTTTAAGTATGGGCTGAGCTACAAGAAAATTAAATACCAAGTCACTAAACAGAAATTTGTTGTACATTAGTAAAAAAAAAAAAAAAAAAAATCATCTTTTCTACAAGTCTTTAGTGTACAGTACAGAATACTAGCTTTAAATTATTGTATTTGATTACTGTGATTAAAGAAATAAGGATTTTCTCACCTTTTTATTTTGTTGCTAATATTTTGCATTTAATGCTGCTCTTCTTTTAAGCTTTAGTGGATTTAAAGAACTTTCGGTGAGACAGGTCAGGGAGGCTCAGCATTCATAGACAAGAGATACAATAAGTGTCATCTTTTAACAGCTATGTTTTTAATAAGCTCTTTTCCAGCTGCTGCTTGTAGTATACAGTCTGCTTCATGGAAATCAGATAGTCTTCATTTTTTCTTCTGAAGTTAGAAAGGGCTTGCTCATCAGAAGTCTGTGATAGTTCTCTTTTTCCATCTCTTCATTTATCACCTGCCATTGGAAATTACATGTAGGTTGAATCTAGGTCCATGCAACAATCTGGCAGCTAGGATGCCTTATTTTGATACATTTTTTCTACACTGATTCTAATAAAAATTATTTTTAAAATGGAGGAAAAGTTCAAGTAAATAAATACGGATTAAACATAATAGAATGAAAACTTATGGAGTCTTGACTACCCCAAAGCTGTCTGTAAGTGTAAATAAATGGAAATCTGGTGCTATATGTAAACTATGTATAATACTGAAGGACATGTTTGTCTATCAGACTGGTGACATGCACTTCTGTGCTTGTATGTGCACATCTGTGAGTGAAAATATTCAGTCATTGCACTGAATGTAGAACAATTTTAATAGAAAACACTTAATCAGGGAAAAAAAGGCTTAACATTCGACAGACGTTATAGTGAAGGGGTGAATTGGATTCATATTGCTATATGCTGCTTATCTGATTAATATTTTCTTTGTCTGCAACTTCCTAACCTTAAAAGAAGGCCTATGTAAAGTTATGAAAGGCTGTTTCCACTCTATATAGTTGTTGCCAAGAATCAATTGATTTGGGCATTAAACAGAGATAATATTTTTTTTCTCTTTTTTATTTTCTTTAATAATGCACCACTATTATGAGTAAATACCTATCCAACTACTGAATTTCTCTGTCACGAAAAGGATTAATGGATGAGATGATTCTGTCAGGTTTTGAACTGGAGAGGATTCAGCTGTTGCAAACTCAAGTAATATTATCCTTCTCCTGCTCCCTTTGAACATATCAAGTAAGTACAGTAAGTATAAAAATAGTGCATATGTATATATATAAATTGATAACACAGGTGATTGAAATATTTAAAAAAAAATATGCCTAAACCATTATATTAACACCATGTTGATTCATGTTTAATCTCATCATTTCACATACACTGACAAATAATCCTTATGTGAAGAAAGTCTGTAAATCTCTAGAAATAGTGGGACATAAAATATTTTCAGATAGTTATAGTGGAATCTGTAACTGCAGCTAGAGATTGCAATGTGCATTCAGGCTGTGGTCATATTTAATACAACACAGGCATAACATTTGTGTTTTGATAAGTCTTATATACAAAGAGATTTCCTTCTAGTCTTACTTTTTAAGTAGGGGATGAAGATGAGATAATGATGTTCTACTATGTTTAAATGTACTAGCCAGGGTGACTCATCAATCCTAACTCACACTGATATAAAATAGCCTCTTGAATAATTTCACAGTCAAAGAGAAAAATTACATTATGTACAGTCTTTCAGCATCATTCAGCACACTTCCATTTTAAAATTACTTTAAATACAAATTAAAAAATACTTTTTTTGTTATTGTATGGGGGGGGTTGGTGTTTTTGTTTTTTTCGGAAGAGACACTTTTACCTTGTGTATGCTGAGTGAAAAGAGAGGAAAAGCAGCTATTGACAAGTGAAGATACATATCCCACCATACGGATTCTAACGATTTAATTATATTGTTCTCTTTCTTTTTATGGCAACTTTTAGTGATAATAATTTTTCAACTAATTAAAGACCAGCTGCTACTTAGCAAGCTAGACACCCAATTAGGAATCCAGAACCTGGTAAACAACCTTTACTGCCAGCCAGCTAGTTGAATCACCTCCTGTCATTGGCATGGAAGTCTTTTTGTAGTTGTTGCTTTGTAAATACACATTTTAGTCATGTTGACTGTCTCTGATGAATGCTTTTTCTTGAGACTGGCATAAGAATCTGACATCATATTCTCTTGTTTTTTCTCTTCAGAGCAGCCTGCAATACCTTATGGTTTTCTAATTTATTTTTTTTCCAAAGATTACTAGCAATTAAAAGTCTTTTTTAATAAAAGGTTTACTGAGCAGAAAACCAGATATATTTCCTGGATACAGAAAACAGTTTCCCTACAGCAACTTCCTGCTACTTAATGATATTTAGAGTAATTATGTTGTTATTTCAGATTGAAGTCTAGTTTTTCAATGCGGTGTACAGTCCATATGAATGCAGTCCATTTATTCTGCCTAGAGTTGGAGTAAATGAATAATCCATATATGTACTGTCTTGAATTTGTTCATAAAAAGTAATCACTGCAGAACTCTTTAGGACCACCAGCCATGAAAAGAATTCAGTGAAAATTTCCTGACTTTTTTTAGTCAGTAATCACCCTGACATGTACATAGAGTTATAAATTTACTGGCAGAGGCAATAGGAAAAGGGAAGGAAAGTTGCAGATGACGGAATCACTTAGGTTAACCAAAGCTAGAAAAGCTGAGTGTGAAGTTCATGGGCACAGTTTTGCATAAATGTAAGGTGATTCATACTGAAAGGAATAGTTGGAATGATTCCTATGTATTGCAGCAAGCTACCTTCTAGGACACTAAGGAAACAGATTTGGTGTTGTAATAAGAATAACAAGCTTCTATTTAATATACACCCTTTCTCAAAAAGACAAAAATATTAGTATGTATCAAAATAAAACTTAAAAAGCAGTAGCTACAAAATGAAGTTGATGCTTTTCCATGCAGTGCTTGCCTAATTAATACTAAGGGAAAAAAAATAAAGCATCATTAACAGAGCTAAGGGAATACATGGATTTTACAACCATAAAAGAAACATTGAGAAGTCTTGGGCTATCTAGGTTAAAAAGGAAGCGAAGGAAAGTGTTTGTAAAGGAAAACCAAGAGAAATTCCATAGACTTGACATATGAAGACTCATATTTCATAGTTTTAGTGATGAGAAATTAGTCATGTCTTCACAGCAGACTGACAGCTTCAGGTGTTAGAGAAAGCTTCTTATACAAATGGTGGCCAGTTCCTGTGGTAGCCTCTGTTTGTTTGCCTTTTTTTTTTTTTTTTCTTTGTATTATGCTACTGAATTTTCTCACAACTTTGTTCAATGACAGCAGAATGAAAAAAAAAGTAAAACAAAAAAAAACCCTGTCACTGAAAACTGGTATTGAGACGATAGGTTTCCCTTTGTGCTTTAAGTTGTTTCTGTGAGTCTGGGCTAGCAGAGATCACAGAATGATAGAGGTTGGAAAGGTCCTGAAAAGATCACCTGGTTCAACCCCCTGAGATGGTGGTGCTAATGATGGAGCATACCCCTAGCATTACATTAACTTCATGAAGTTGCACTGAAAATGTACCACTAATTAGAATGTATATGTATATTTCTCATAGGATTAGATTATAAACGAGATCAAGGTATATTTGTCAGATCTAGATTTGAGTCTTCTCAAAGGTGTTTTGACAGAGTTCTTTTCTGAACAGCTTTTGCAGTTCCATTCTTTTAACCCAAAGAAAAATATTTTGAACTTTTGTGAGTTGTTCATAGAAATAGTGGTACTGAGTATTGTGAATGCTAAGCAACTGTTTTGCAAAGTTAAATAACTTGGCCATTTCCCAAATTTTATTTTATTTTATTTTTTTCAAATAATTGATGAGCTTAGTGTACTTTATGGATGGTCTGACACTAATATTTAATTTTGTTCCTTTTCTTTTCCTTCTGTTAAGCCAAATGAAAATAATTTTAAAACTGTATCCAGGTTGCATGCTTTCACTTTGAATAAGAGGGGAAAAAATAGCATATAAACTTTAGATATTGTTTATTTTGTTTACAAATGAAATGGATTTATCTTTTCTATTTCATGTCTATCCAAAGTAACCATATAAGACTGAAAGTGTACAGAAAGGATAGACAGGGAAGGAGAGATGCTGGGGTGGCCCTGTATGTTAGGGAATGTTTTGACTGTATAGAGCTTGATGATAGCGATGGTAAGTTTGAATGTTTATGAGTAAGGATGATGGAATGGTGAATAAGGCAGATGTCCTCTTGGGTGTCTGACCACCCAACCAGGATGAGAAGGCAGAAGAAGCATTCTAGAAGCAGCTGGAAGTAGTCTCACAATCACTAGCCCTTATTCTGATGGGGGACTTCAACCTACCAGATGTCTGCTGGAAATACAACCTAGAAGAGAGGAGACGGGCTAGGAGGTTCCTCAAGTGTATGGAAGATAACTTACTGACAAAGCTGGTAAGTAATCCTACCAGGGGAGGTGTCTCACTAGATCTGCTGCACACAAACAGGGAAAGTGGGAGCTGTGGTGGTTGGAAGCCACCTTTGGCTTAGGAACCATGAAATTAAGTTCTTGATCCTTACTGAAGTAAGGAGTAGGCTTAGCAAAACCTCCACCATCGACTTCCAGAGGGCAGACTTTGGCCTTTTTGGGATATTGGTTGGGAGAGTGCCTCGAGAGACAGTCCTAAAGGGCAAAGGGCTCTTGGAAGGCTGGATGGTATTTAAGAAGGAAATCTTAAAAACGCAGGAGCAGGCTGTCCCCGTGCGCTGTAGGATGAAATGGCGTGGAAGACAACTGGACTGGCTGAACAGGGAGATTTTGCTGGGACTCGGGGAAAAAAAACAGGAGAGTTTACCTCCTTTAGAAGAAGAGACAAGCATCTCAGGATGAGTACAGGGATCTTGTTAGGTCATGCGGAGTAAAAATTAGAGATGCAAAAGTCCAGCTGGAGATCAATCTAGCCACTTTCATAAGGGACAACAACAACAAAAATGTTACAAATACATTAACAATAAAGAGAGGATCTCCATCCGAACATTGAAACCAAGGAAGAGGAAAAGGTTGAGATACTTAATCCCACCTTTACCTCTGTCTTTATTAGTCACACCAGCTACCCCAAGGTATTCAGCCTCCTAACCTGGAAGATAAGGACAGAGAGAAGAACCAAACCCCTCCTAATCCAGGAGGAAGCAGTTATTGACCAGCTGCAGCATATGGACGCTCAAAAGTCCATGAGGTCAAATGGGATCCACCCTTGAGTATTGAGAGCTGGCAGAGGAGCTCACCAAGCCCCTCTCCATCATTTATCAACAGTCTTGGCTAACAAGGGAGGTCCCAGATGACTGGAGGCTTGCCAGTGTGACACCCATCTACAAGAAGGGCTGGAAGGAAGATCTGGGGAACTGCAGGCCTGTTGGTCTGACCTTGGTACCCAGAAAAATTAGGGAGAGGTTCATAGAATCATGGAATCTTTATAGTTGGAAAGGACCTCGAGTCCAACCTTCATCCCAACATCTCTTTATCCACTAGAACATAGCCTCAAGTGCTATGTCTGCTTGTTTTTTAAACACCTCCAGGGATGGTGACTCCACCACCTCCCTGAGAAGTCTGTTCCGGTGCCTAACCACTCTCTCAGTAAAGATTTTCTTCCTAATATCTAATATAAACCACCCCTGATGAAACCTGAGGCCATTTTCTCTCATTTTATCATTAGTAATTTTGGAGAAGAGACCAACAACAGCCTTGCTACAACCTCCTGTTTGAGTGAGATTACATGGCAAGTGCGGGACAGCCAGAGGATCAGGCCCAGACAGAATGGGTTCAGGAAGGGCAGGTCCTGCTTGACCATCCTGATCTCATTCTATGACCAGGTGACCTGCCTAGAGAAAAAGGGAAAGGCTGTGGATGTTGTCTACTTGGGCTTCAGTGAAGCCTTCGACGCTGTCTCCCACAGCATTCTGCTGGAGAAGCTGTCAGCTCATGGCATAGACAGGTGGATTCTTTGCTGGGTTAAAAAACTTCTGTCCTTCCAGACCAAGAGAGTTGTAGTGAGTGGTGTTAAATCCAGCTGGTGTTCCAACCAACACCAGTATTCCTCAAGGCTCAGTTCTGGGGACAGTCTTGCTCAATATCTTTATTAATGATCTAGATGAGGGGATTGAGTGTTTTGTCAGTAAGTCTGCAGATGACACCAAATTGGCTGGAAGGGTAGGAAGGCTCTGCAGAGGGATCTGGACAGGTTGAATCGATAGGCTGAGTTCAATAGGATGATGTTTAACAAGGCCAAGCGCTGAGTCCTGCATTTCAGTCACTACAACCCCAGGCAATGCTACAGGCTGGTTTGGTTTATTTTTGTTTATTTTTGGTTTGCTTTTTTTGTTGGTTGGTTGGTTGGTTTGGGTTTTCTTTTGTTTTGTTTTGGGTTTGTTTTTTTTGTTGTTTGGATTTATTTAATTTTTTTTTGGTGTGTTTGGTTGGGTTTTTTTTTGGTGGTTGTTGTTGCTGGTCTGATGTGGTGGTCCTAGAGGTCTTATCCAAGAATGACAATTCTGTGATTTCTTTGCCTCTGACAGACAGTGTTTAATTTTGTTATTTTATCTGTGGGCAGCCTTCTGACTTAAGAGTCAAATTTATTTTTATTATTAGTTACCTTGTGCTTTAGTGTTCTAGAATATGTGCAAATACATGACATGAAGGTGGAAGGTGATGATGGTGTGGTGGTGGAAAAATCAGCAATAATGTGTATTGGAAAGTGATCTCAGCATTACAGAAATGCTAAAGTTGCTCTCTAATAGATGGAAAACTACTCAAGCAAAATGCAGTCAATTTACTGATAGTAAGACAGCTAATTCCTATTGATTTTTAAATATCTCTAGTATTGGAGTGTAGAACTGGAAGAGGCCTTCTGCATCCCTATGTCCAAAACACCTTCTCTTCCTCTTGCACTCACACTACAGGTCACACACTGGCCACGCTCTACAGTAAACCAAAGACAAGTGCTGCTTAACCAGAAGTTAGCAATTTAATGGGAACAGGAAAGAAAAAGAAAATGAAATGTGTTACCAATTGATCACATGCTGAGCTGACTATGGAAGGTATAATGTGGGAGGTAAATACCATGTTTGACCAAGAGATATTTAAAACCTGTTTCTTTTCTGAGACAGAAGCAAACTTTTTCCAGACTATCATTTTAAATGGCCAAGTAATGTCCCAGAGATCTTAAAACCACCAGAAGTACTATGGATCTTTATCTGCCTTTAGCTATAGGTAATCTCCAGTGCTTCATAAGAAGTTTTTCTCTTGAAGGAGAGCAAGAAGAGGAGGAGAATATTTCCTGCAATGCAAGCAGCTATCTTCTGGCAATACACAGCACAGAAATACACCTCATGCTGCAAAAACATATGAGACAGCACAAATATCCTTGGCTGATTTCAGCCTTTTCCCATCCTTTCAGATACCAAACAAAACACAAAGAACAACAACAACAAAACCACCAACCCAAAATACAGAACAGTATTTATCCAGAGATTTGCCTTAATTTCTTCTTCAACGTCTTTTTCTTTTTTTTTTCTCTCTTTTTTTTTTTTTTTTTTTCTTTTTTTGGTGGCAACTAAGGGTACCATATTTTCTTTTTTTTTTCCCCTGGCTATAAACAGAAGGTCTGGTTGCCCAGGCAGGGAATGAAGAGCCTACAGTTTCATTTGGAGCCCCAAATGTTAGTGATTCATGGACATTATCAGTATTTGATTTGTTGAGACAGATCTTGATGCTCAGGTACTTTTATTCCTTATTCATTATTTTTTTTTCCAGAAGGGAGCTGGAATTACCAGCCTGCAATTTTTTTTTTGTAGTCAACAGCAGAAAAGAAGGCTCAAGTGAGAGGCTCTACAATTACCTGAAAGGTGGTTGTAGCAAGGTGTGGGTTGGTCTCTTCTCCCAAGCAAGAAATGATAGGATGAGAGGAATGGCCTCAAGTTGCACCAGGGGAGGAGTATATCAGACATAAAGAAACATTTCTTCACAGAAAGTGTTGTCTAGCATTGGAACAGGTTGCCCAGGGAATTGGTTGACTCACTATCCCTGAAGGTATTTAAAAAGAAATGTACATGTGGTTCCTTGTGATGCAGTTTAGTGATGTAGGGTAGTGTAGGTTAACGGTTTGACTTAATGATCTTGAAGGTCTTTTCCAACGTAAATGATTCTATGATTCTAGGATATGAAACTGGCTTTAGACCCTCAGAGAGGATGTTTGAAAGTATCAGTTATTTAGACCTAATGCCTGCTCCTGCTTCCTGACTTAGTGAATGCTTTGTTTGGAGATGCCTTCTTAAAGGCGTCTTAAACTCTTCTTAAAGGACCTCTTAACCTAAACTGAAATTTGCATATAACAGCTCTGGGCAGATGAACTTTCTATCAGAACTCTGAAGAATGTTCACAAAATATACAATATTGTTCCTTTGTTCAAGTAATAGTATTGTTATAATTTCCAAGACTAAAACATCTTCACACATTTTAGGTGTCTTGTTTTGGAGGAGGTAATTTTCATTCTTACTGTACTTCAATGCAAACAAAACTAAGTCAGCAATCAGTACTTTGTGGTGCCACTCCCAGAATTAAAATAGCCTGCAAGTGATTTAAGGTAGAAGAATAGAATACAAAAATCGTCATTTATAGCTAGGAATTCAAGGATGAGCCTTGAATATCTTTATTGCTTTTATACTGTCACATTATTTTTGCCATTTTTGTTATATTTCCACAGGAGAAAAGTATATTTGATTTTCTTATGACAATAGTGACTTAATCTATTTGCCTTTGTTTTTTTAAATAATAATAATATATAATGCTTTCTTTTCAATTTCAAAGAAGTTTTATATTTCAGTTTTCTAAAAAAAAAAGACAGCAAAACCTCTAAAGAATATTAAATCATTAGAAAAATAAAAGCACCATGGCATACCAAGAAAATTGTTCTTATGTTGCCAATTATGTCTATTCCAGAAAAATTAGAGGGGAAGAAGTTCTAACTTAAGGCTTGCTGGAAGGTCAACATTTCCATTTTAATGGGAATATTTTAGCAAGTCTTTTTTCATTATGAGATCATAAGATCTGTGTATTTTGATATAAAGATAGAATGAAGACATGAAACAAGCTATGGGTTCCTGAAGTTTGAAAACATATCGTATATTTGTGATTCTTCCTCCATATGCCAGTGGTACTAATTAATAACTGGTGTAAAGCAAACAAAAAAAACCCAGAAAATTGCTAAATAACAAAAAAAGAATTCTTCTGCTTTGGCATGTATTAGTCAGGAAAAAATTATCTTCTTAGTTGTTGCTCTTTTAACACACGCAAGTGACAAGCGTTAAGTACATCTGTTCAGCTGACAATAGAGCTTTGTCATAGTGACAAAGGAAAAGGGATTGGATTAATTTAGTTATAAAGACATTTACATTTTGCTTCTTCTCCATGAGACTGATGAATTAGAAATAATAATTCCTTCTGAAGCAACCGTTGTAGAATGAAGTAGAAAAATTCTACTCACTGAAATACGTATCATATATCTGGCAGGTAAACCCAAAGAAAGTTCCTTCTGTTATTAACTAAACTCACAGGAGAGAACAGAGTTTGTAAGATGTATGGCTTTATTATGCTGCTGGAGCACAGGAACTCTAATATGCCGTTGAGTACAATACCTTCACCATTTTTTTTCTCTGATATGCTTTGTCACATTTAGTGATGGAAGGGCTGATGTTTGAATCGGTGTAAGATTCCTGAAGTATTTCTGTGTTTAGACTTATGTAAGGGGATATAATTTGAGTTTTTTATGAAGTACATTAAACTCAAAGGCTTTCTTAACCATTGCTTTACATGTAGCATACATTGACAAGTTTGTAGTCTGGGTTTTATGTAGTATCTTAATCAAAATGAACTGGTACACAAGCTTAGTGGTAACCTGAATGGTAACCTGAGTGGTAGCCTGATGGGTCATTTCCTATACACTAAGACAAGAATAAAAGATCAATATAATAACTTCAAAGTGAAGTATAGAACACATGATTTGAAGAGAAAGGAGGAACAGAGTACTTCAGAAGCATAAAGTCATCACTGAAACAAAATCACAACAAAGGATTGTGGAAATCACACTAGCAGTTTTCAAATGTACTGGTAACTGAAATATCTCCTTGTGCTTTCCAAAACTGGTCAGATGTGATAGAGCAATTCAATGAAAATCAGAAATTTTCACATGCTGGCTTTACTCTCAGAGTCAGAGTCTCCTTGCAGCAACCCACATACTTATTAGACATTAAGATGACATTACCAGTCTAAAATAGGGCCTGTAATATTAAAAAGAGTTCAGAGTCAAGAAATTATATTTTTCACCAAAAACCAAACCAAACCATAAAAAAACAAACCCCAAACTAAAACACCCAGAAAACCCCAACAAACCCACAAGGTCAATTAGTTTCAGCAATATAAACGGAAGTGACTCCTGTTTCAAGTTCTCTGACATGCTTTTACTTCTACTTATAGTAATTTTTTTGTCAAATAGCAGCATTTTTATCTCTTATTGCATTGCAGTTTTTCTTTCAACAATATGCAATAATTACATAGCTGGCTCCTCAAATTATTGGTTTTGGCATACTTAAGCAAGTATCATAGCCTTGGTTGTGTACATGTTGTGGTGCTGACAGCCTCAAAAGCACAGTATGCAGTAAGTACCTTTAGACATCTCCCAAGATATTTAAAGAATTATGATACTATTACTTTTCCTTAAAAGGCTATTTTTCTGTTACAGTGTTTTTCTTCCGAGTTTCTTACTTGCCTTCTTTTTTAAAATTTTAAAAAATTATTATTCACTGACACCATTTTTGTCTCTTTTATTAAACATTTCCATTAAAATTTCCTCCTCTATTTTTTTTTCCTTCCTTTTTGACTCTTTTTGAATATCCACCTAAACTCCAGTTTCTACTGTCACTGTTTTAAAAGCAAAATCTGCAATCTTGTTGCTCCTTTGTGAAGAGTGGGGGTGTCCTTCTCCAGGATAGAGTTTTAAGCTGTGAATTCAAGGTCTCTCTTGAGCCCTAAGCATCAAGAAAGGCAATATTTCACACATAGCCCCATCCTTTGTATGCCACATTCTTTGCTGACTGGTTTAGTTTCTTCATACTGTCGAGTTAAATTATAAGCCTTTTTGGATGTATTTCCTTAGATTTACAAAATTATTGCTTTTGGGCCCTGTTTTGCTCTTTCTCAACACTGAGTCTTGTTATTGTCAGTGTACAGTCAGAACTGATACTTCAGATTTAGCCTGTAGAGGAATTCATATCTATTCTTGCATGTGATTTCATTGGTGTTTGTGGGAGGGAAGAAAGGTTGACTACCAGTGGTTTGATGCAAACTAGTAATAGTTTTTATTATTGTTTGGTTTCTTTTTTGTGTGTGTGTGTGGTACATAGGTCGTGTATTTTCTTCTCTTTTGAATTAGATAGGTTAACTTTAAGAATCAGCACAGTTTCATGCCATTCATGGCATTTTTCACACAATTGTCAGTACATTATTCATGCCAAAGCCGAGATTTGTTCCTGATAATGATTTTTTCATTTATGTCTAAAATTACCTGTCCTTAAATACTGCTAGTGTGAAATTGAGCATATTGGCCAAGGCTACCAATAAAGGAAATTTTATATTCAGTTCAGCAAAAATTCTTAGGAAAATTTTTCATGTGTCTTTGTGTGCTTAAAAAAGCCCACAAGACATTTTTTTTCCTAAACTTTGCTGCACTTGAAACAAATGAACTTGGCTTTCAGTGAAAAGAAAATAACTTTGCTGCTTTAAGAGAGTTCTCATTTTGGCTTGTACAATAAAAACTGTGTTAATAGTATTCATAAAATTCCAAATACATGGTTTTGTAAGGATTAGTACTTTGTTGAAAGTAATGAATTTAAACAGTTACATTTACGTCTGCTTTTCTAAATATTTATAACACATTTATCATCTCATTCACTGAGTGCTTGCAAACAGATCTTCCAAGCACCAAGCATTAGAAATGATAGATGAGATACTTTTTAAGATCTAACCAACAGATGTGAGTTCAGTGATATTACTGATTACATTTTTAAAAAATCCTAAAACCCAAAACCCACAAGGAAGAGCAGTAGTAAAGATCATATAACAACCAGAAAAATGGAGAGAGTATAACTAGTATCTCTTTCTCCTGATAGAGAATTAACCCATTTACACAGATTATCCTCTTGAACAAATACTAATTTCTGGTCATGATCTCTCATGTATTACTTCAAAAGTGCCAGAAAACACGAATTTGAAACAAAATTAATTCAGCATTTCAGAATGGGCTAACCTGCTTTTAGAAGTTTTATTATTACCAGCAAGGAGAGCTTTATTTGCACGTGTTGTGTTTTTTCTGCAAAATGGCAAAACAGAAGAGAAAATGGCAAGGTAAGCTTAGGTTGATACTAAGAAACTAAACCAAAATCAACTGACTGTGCTGTTCCTTCCTCTTCACACTGTTTCCCTGATCTACATGGAGTCTCACCCATGGGAGACATCCTCCATGAACTTCTCCACTGTGGGCCCTTTCTTGAGGGTACAGTCCATGTGCTCTGGAGTGGGGCCCTCCACAGTCTTCAGGGGACAATCTGCCTCACCATGGTCTTCTCCAGGGGTTGTGAGGGAATCCCTGCTGTGGTGCCTAGAGACCCTCCTCCCCTTTCTTCTTCATGGACTTCACCTGGGTATCTGCAGGGCTGTTTCTCATTTTTCTCACTCTTCTCTCTCACAACTGACATGCAGAGTTTGCTGCCTATTCTTAAACAAGTTTTTACAGAGGTTCTACCATCTTGTCAGAGGAGTTTAGCTGTGTCCTGTGATTGTAGGTCTGTTAGAATCATCTGGAACTAGCTTCACAGAAGTCACCCCTGAAGCATCTGGGCACCCATACCTGGTATGTATGTACACCTGAATTCACAAAGGTTAATGTCTGTGATCTAGGCTGAAATGCCACCACCCACAAGAATATCCCTCCTAGGAACGAATGAGTGTGTATCCCACTATCCTTAAACTCTGAAATACCAAATCCCCAGTTGCCTTTGATGCCCTTATGTTGAACAGGTAAACACAAATGTATGGGTTTTTGTAGTTTTTTTCTTGTGTAATTCCCTGTTTGTGTTGGGGTTGCTTAAATATTTAATGTTAAAATACGTTTACTATTTCAGAGTGAGACCTTCATTTTTTTAATCTGTTGTTCAGTGTCATATAGTGCCATAGAGAGGTGAGAGGGCTGCTGTGCTTCCTCGGCACTGTGGTTTCTTCTGCACTTGCAGACTTCCAGTTTGTTCCCTGGTCAAATCTTAGCCAGATGCTAAAACGTCTTGCAACCAGGCTGTCGGAGTGTAGGCTGCCTCTCGAGAAAGGAGAGGATGTGGAGTCCTTTTCCAACACCTGAGGTTATTCTGTTCATGTTGAATTGGGATTATACTTAGTATTCTATTGTTTCATTATAATTTTATAATGAATAGCTTACAGGTTCAGCAAAGTATTACTAGGACATGCTGAAAACTAGTGTTTCCAATTCATAATTAGAGGAGAATGTGAACTACAGTAGGCCATTTAAATAAATTATTTGGAAGGTGCTGCATTACAATGTCTGTGTAATCACTTTCAGACTCTTTAAAAGCATATTTTTCACTGAGTTTCTGTTTGGATTTCATTCAAAGCATGCTCATTTACAACAAATGAATACTAATGAGGAACCTTTCAGTTTTTGTGATGTGCAAAAGATTTCTGCAGAAGCTGAAACCCTTCACATATAAATCCTTTCTTGCTTTTTTTCAGTGGTGGCTCCTCTGATACCAGAAATGAATTTTTCACATCTGAGTCCTCAAAGCAGTTTATACCTTAGTAATAACATTTCAGCACCTGCAAATGCCTTATTGAAACACTTTCATGATTCCCCCACACTCCTGCACTGACTCACTTGGTGCGAAAAAATATTCAGGATTTTCTTTGCAGTCAATTTTAGACTATGTAACCCAATCTAACCTGAATATTCCCATTTGTATCAAAATATAGCCCTGGACTTTCTGTAAGTTTTAAAATATCTGTAAGGTTTAAAATATAATTTTATTATTGGTACTGTAGTAAATAATGTCCCCAAGTATATTTAACAAACAACACTATTTCTTTCAATTGGAGTGAACATATTTATTTTGATTGGTGTTATATTTGCATCTACTTATACACTTTTGAAAAGGTTGTGCATATTTTATTTAATGGTACTATGGCAATATAAGAATTCAGATGAATAGGAAGAGACATAACTGTTATTTCTACAGATTTAATTGATACTGTAAATGAAGTTTAACCATTTATTATAGTTTATATCAGATTTATTTCCATCATACCTAAATATTTGCATGATTCTTGATATAGTTTTCATATGTTTAATGCCATCTTGAGAAATTTGGCTAATGTTTCATTAAATGCAAGAAATCCAAAGTCTGTTACTTCCAGCAGGTAAGGTAACAAAGAGAAATGAAAAAAAAACAAAAAACAAAAAAACAAAACCACCACAAACAAAACCACCAAAAAGCATATTCATAGATGTCATTCCTTTTCCCTACAGATTAACTCCATCAATCTTAGGTGCTAAAATTCTGTAATATAAATCCTAGTGTAGGTACATAATTCCTGCTAAAACAAGGTACATGGTATGAACAAAGTACCTGTCTCAGAATTTCATGACTGGTTAACTAACTTAGAAAAAAAGACAAAAAATATTGTGGTACAGATCAGAAATATTTTGTTATGTGCAGTTTAGGTAATAGAAAAACATTGTATCTGCCAAATAAAATTCCTTACTGGAACTATTAGAATTTTAAATGGAATTCTATCCTTAACAAAGTGGAGCCTACTGGACCCAAAATAAGATATTTGCCATTGTATTTAATAGAAAGAGGCATGTTTTTCTAGTGCAAAGGGAGTATGTATGTGTGTGATTCAAAACTCAGGAAGTCCACTTTCCTTTTAAAGGCTTTATTCTGATATATTACTATTTCTCTATTATAATTACCTCTATGTGCTTGTTATTGTTGTTGATGTCATTTACTTTTTAGGCAGAAGGTTTGACTCCCAGTAGGGTGAAGAGCAATTCAGATGATTATCTTCTCAGGCAAAAATGAGTTGCAAAAAAATGATTTATATCACCACTCTTCTGAACCTGAGTTGAGGTACTTTTGTGCTGTTTTGATATGATGCTGAAGCTACACACAGTATTAGGATTTCAGATAAACAACTGTTTCTAATATTTTCAGTTTGTCTAGAAGGATGTATTTTTTTATCAGTGCTTAAGTTACTTCAGATTCCATTTGTGGTGTCCAAGATTATGCTGAATATTGCTATAGCAAGGTTCATTCCCCATCTCCTAAACCCAGCTGCAGCCACTGTCTTGTAGCTTTGTTACAACTCCTTATCAGAAGGAGACTTGGGCATGGTTATTCTGCTTGCATCTCTTTTGCACAAAAAGCCTCCCAGGAGCAGTAATGTGCTCTACAGAAGAAGTATTCTGCATGATCTGTAAAATCCTCTGTTGAAGTGCTTATTGGAAGAGGAGAATAAATGCAGCCTAACTCTCCCTGTGCACTGCAGATTACCTTTATGCATCTCAGGTTTTTAATCCCAGAGTCCTTCAAGAGATGGACTGCTGGTAATATACTGTGATGACTGAATTTTTTGACATCAAAGTTATTTCATGCATCTAATTCTCTGCCTCTGACCAGATCAAAGATTATGGCAGAGTTAGGATTTCTATCTCAGTTTTCAAGAATAGGAATTCAAAACTACAAATATCCAGTTTTTGTGTGTTATTTGTGCATATGGATTTCCTTTTTAAAATAAAAAACACCCCTCCTCCCCTAAATCCTCCCATTCCCTGTACCTGTATAACCTTGTTCATCCAAATTTGAATGAGAAATCTCTGGGCCTGATGCTTGGTGGACTTGAGTTTACTGTTAAGAAAAGTAGCTTCTCCTTAATAGATACATGATTAGTCAAGGAGAGGGAAAGCTTAGCACTGGTAGAGAAAAATTACAATAGAAATAATAACATTTTGAGGAAATTATTACCAATTCTAAAATTAAGTTTCTGTTCATACATAATATTTTGGCTTATGAACTGAAAAAGTACATAGCCAGTATAGAAAAAAAATAATAAAAAATGTCAAAACTCTAGGAGATAAAGTAGTAGACAAATTATTTCCAAGGTAATGGCTCCTATAAACTGTAATTAAACTGTAATAATAAAACATATAAGTGGTGAAAAACAGCCTAGTCACCCTATTGCATACACTTTAAATAGGTCCCTATCAGTCTTTTCTGCAGTTTTGAGATCATCACTGAGTATAGTCAGATGATCTAAATATTGAACTGAGCTGTAACTTAAGTGAGTGCACAGCACTCAGTGAAGCTTTCAAAGCTGAACTGCTCTTTTTGAGTAGGTGGCAGGGAAAGAGCAAATGACAATAACAGAATATAAGTATTTTCATCTCAGCTCTTCAGCTTCTGCAGTAATGACACTGAATGTCTGTCAGCCATGTTTCTTTTCTACAAGACCTCCACTCTGACTGAACTAATGCAGTCTTGTTTTAAGTGTCAGAGGAGGAAGTGAAGGTAAAACCCTGCTCTCTCTGTGTGAGAGCACTTTCAAAGATTATCCCTTAAACATTTATAAAGATGTGATGTTTTGACCTTGGATGCCATGTGCCCAATAATTTACTGTATCTCCACCCCTCCCACCCCCCCTTTAAACAGGGGCACCAGGGGGAAGAAAATAAGATGAAAGTCATAGCTTAATACAGTTTAATAAAAGAAAAGCAAGGTCGTGCTCTGGGAAGTAGGGCTCTAAATGCGTAGTGATTACTCTATAGGAAAAGTGGATGACCCTCCCCTCCTCCATTTCCTAGCTTTTATTGTTGAGCTGATGTTGTATGGTATGGAATATCCCTTTGGTCAGTTTGGGTCAGCTGTCCCAGTTGTGCTCCCTCCCAAGATCTTGTCCAACCCATGTCACTTGGAGGGGGAATGTTGAAAAACCATCTTTGGTGCTGTGCGAGCCCTGCTCAGCAGTGGCCACAACCCAGGTGTGTTATCAGCACCTTTCCAGCTCTCAGTGCAAAGCACAGCAGTGGGAGGGCTGCCATGTGGAAAGTTCACTCCAGCTCAGTCAGACCCAATACAGAAGAGAAACCAAGAAACTGCACAGAATATTCAAACTGTAAAATTCTGCATCAACAGACTATCTTCACGAGAAATATCTCAGTGTACTCTTATTTCAGAATATGATTTCCTTTTCATAATCACTATTAGATTCCCCCATAATAACTATTTCAGCCTCATATTAAATTACCTGATGAGTTGTCCATTTGGAGTAGTGACCCAAAGGGAATTTTGAAATGATACAGAAGGTAGCAAACATAGTAAAATGTACATTAAGTAGAAAATTTAACTTTTACTATCTTCAGGTATTTTAAAACTCTAGGGGGGGGGGTGGGGGTAAATAAACAGACATGTTCATATTCATATTTGCAACATTAGTTAGTGTACCCTATATCTCTACAATATTAGGTGATGCCCGTTTAAAATTTCCTTAGTCTATATGATAGAAAGTCATTTACCAGTATCACCTTGACTTTTCTGTAACAGATATTAAAACCACTAAGCACAATAGCATTTTATATTATATGAAACTGTTCCTATCTGATCAATAATGTATTCCCCCTTAATTATTCAATATTATTTAGTGAAATTTTTATGCCTACTGGAATATTAATATGATATAACAACTGTAAATACTCCCATTTTAATTAAAATACTTCAGCAAAAGTTGGATGAGAAAGTTTTGATGCATTGATAATCACGACAAAGCAAAGTAATCCATTGAAGTTCAAACTAAAAAGGAATTATAAAACTCCTAAGAAACTGCAAGGGAATTATCTTTATAGATCATATACTTTATTTTTTGCTTTTAAACTTCTTATATATACAAAAGATTAACTAAAACATTCTAAAATCATCTGCGTTTCTATTAATTTTTTTAATGTACTGTGTATACATTTTCTATTTCTGGCAGCTTTTAAGAACAAAAGATAATTCTAGTTAACGCTGTGGAATGAAAATTTCAGATGTCCAGGAAATCAGATTTTCTTTTAACTAAAGAGGTTCATACCAAGTGGAAGACATTCCAGATGAGAGATTCCTGCCAGAATCATGAAAGTATTAACAAGCTCCTGGGTATGTTTCATGTAAGAATGATAGCATCACTGAGCAGACAACCTTCACAGTATGGAGGTGCTTCACATCTATTGTAGTCTTTGGGCTGTGGCTATAGTCCCAGATTCACTGATCTCAATAGCAAAGGATCTGAGGGGACTTCCTGCACAGCTGTGCAGGGAGGACTTATCATTGTATGTCCCCTCTACTGTAGATCTCTGACCGTAGCTACCCATGATACCTGGGCAAACACAGAGGAAAAAAAGGAGAAAAGAAACAGGGGGGGATTAAAAAAAAAATTAAAAAAAATCATCTCCAGAAAGAGACATGAAAATATTTGCAGAACTTTTTAAATTCCACTATATGGTAATACCATTATGTACTTATTTGGCATTATAAAAAAAACCAAACCAACAAAAACCCCCCAACAAACCAAACCAAACAAACCCAAAGCAAAACAAACAAACAAAATAACTAACAAAACCACAGAAAACCTAAACAATTTCTCTCTTCTCTCAAAAACTGACCAAATAACACTGCAACATGAGAGATAAGGAAAGTTTATGAGACAGAGAGACCTGAGATATTTTATGAATACTGTTAAATGTGTGAACTTGTACTGTCCTTGGAGTAATAATCTCAGACAAATTGGAAGTTTATCTGGTCAAGTGATGCTTTCAATAAGGTATAAAGCTAACTAAAGCATACTGAATCTGCACCTCTCAATACAGGGCTGCCTCTTTTAGGACTAATTCAGGTAGTGCTATGTTACATCAAATAGTTGCACGTTGACATTAGTGCTGTGTGGGTCTGTTCTCAGAGTTAATGTGTATGCTTAAGTTACTTTGCTCAGTGGGACCTATGTCAGTGTGAAAATATGAAAGGGGGAAAGAAGGGATAAATTCATTAGAAAGGAGATAATCACAGAAACAAAAGCTAGGGGAAAATGGGTTGTACTATGTTTCCCTTTTCACTGTTAAAACATACTGCTGTTCTCTTGCTAGAAATGGCACTTTACACTATAGCAGCACCTTATCTTCACAACTTCATATTTTAAACTGTCAAAATGTAATAGGCCTTACTAAATGGCTACTGGTGAATAAGAGATGATGCTTAAAAACCAGAGCAAAACAAAGCAATCATGAGATGGATATTCCTCTCACAGACACAATAGTAGGAGTAAAGAAAAAGACAAAACAAAATAGCAGAGGTTATGAACCATGCTGTAAACTGTTCAGAGGTATCTTAGGTAATGTAGGCAGTTACCCCAAGCATGGGGTGGCCTCTGTCAGGCCACATAACTTGCATATGCCCACACTTGGATTGACATTTGCTTGGTGATTCAGATCTACTCTTAATTTGTTGCAACATTTGTTCTTCAAGGTATGCATAAAACCAAAGTATTGGAGAAAAGACAATAAGCTATAAGATGATAGCTGTATAGGACACTGGCCTAGTAAGTCATACTAATAACTCATCTAGCTGGCCTCTTTCAGTGGCAAAAGGTGATTTTATTCAGAAAAAAGAGTACCCGAAGTCATCCCTGAACGACCTCACTTCTGGTTCTTCTCTATCACAGACAGAAACTACTAATTCTTAACCCTCTGTTCCATACCTTTTAGCCATCTTTCAACTGAGAAAATGATCTTTTCCGCATTCGAAGACTATAAGCATGGCAACTTTGTTCCTGTCAAAGATTATAGTGTGGAATCTTCTCTAATGCTTCTGAAAAATTAATATATTTTCTCTCCACTCATCCCTCATTATCCATGCACCTATTTATATACTTATAAAATGCTGGGAGGTTAGTAAGGCACTGTTGTCTGTTGCTAAAACCATACTGAATCCAGAGCTCTTTGTTAGGGATTCTTTTTCTTTACCAGAGATGTTAGTCAAACTCACCAGTTTATAGTTACCAGAGACCACATCCAGGTCCTAGACAGGAAAAATTGCTGCAAACATTATTTCGTCTTATTTATCTATTTATTTATTTTCCAGGAAAGATTTAACAAATATTTAAGGGTTTGCATCAGTATTTCCATGTACCACATGGAAGTCTCTTCAAACACCCCTACACCTGAGATGGAAAGAGAAGGGGGGAAAAAAGGAGGGGGGAAAAAGGGAAAAAAATGTTCTCACTAGTACCCTCCAAATGTTCCTTCATTTTTAATGCAATGCTTATGGAAAAACTAAAAGTGACATCTCTAGTACAAGAGCAGTGGAGCTACTGTTTGTTGTCATTGAGGTTAAAATTCATAAATACTATAATTATAGTTAGCAGTAAGAGATATGAGCAGAAAGCATATCCACTTGTTCAAATCTTGTAGTGTTTGCTTATGTGGAAAACCCTGGGAATTCTAATTTAAGGCTTTGAGTCACCTCTAAGATAGGGGAGTTGTTTGTTATAAAAAGAAGCACAATACTGTAATTACATTTTATGCCAGTGTCAGCATCTTTAATAAGTATCTGCACTCTCCTCAGCATGTGTACTAAACCTTGATGCAGTGTAGAATAAAATTGGCACTTCTTTGTCCTTCATTGTCCTTTCTGTTAAAGCTGTGCAGCTAAAACTGAGATAAAGATACTGTTTTCTAATTCATTAACAGAAAAGATCTGTATTTTATTTATTTCTGGTATTATTGCATACTTAACACAAGAATGAGCATGAACAGATTTTTTGGCTTTGTAGAGGACTCAGCTAATAGTCATGTACAGTAGGGAAAAATAATCTTGGGCCTAATGCATTTGTTTTTCTTCTGTTCTTCTGATACTTGGTAAAATCAAGTTTGTTCTACAGGTGTTGACCTCCTTTTTCCTTTCAAACTATATAAATCAATAACATAATAAGTTAAACTCAGAGCAACTATTGCTAACTTGAATTTCAGAATTTGTGACTTCTGTTTCAACCTGTAGAATCACTTATGTGACCCTAATCTTGTCTCCTTATTTGTGTTTCCCCTTTTCATTTAACCTTTTCAGAAAAATCTCATCTCCCTTTAAGCCTTGCTTTCTCTTGGGTCTTAATCTCTCAGAACTCTAGCAGCAATACAACCCCAATAGCCATGGTAGTTAGTGGATGGCAAAACCAGTAGCAATTAATTTGAAGGAGTTTCTGAATAAGTGATCAGATACATTTGTACTGTGATCATTTAGTTTCTCTTTTTCAAAGTACAGACCATAGGTCATCCTCAACTTCCACCTGCAATGAAGCATGTATTTTAGAAAATAGCCAGTCTTGATTTTTTTTAATTGCTAACAGAAACCTATCTAACCTGTTCTAATTACTTCCCTTACAGATAAAAATGTATACCTGATAAAAAGACTGAGTTTGTCTAACTTCAGCTGCCAGTCATAGGATCTTGTTATACTGCCAGGCTGAAAACCCATTATCAATACCATAATCAATTTAGTTGAGTGCTGCTTCATGATTAAACTCTTAACTGCTGTAAAGTAATGTGAAACATTAGTCACTTCAGCCAGTTCTTTGGGGCATGTCTCTTCCCTAATACTTACTTTGAAATCTGGATGTGCAAAAAGTAGAAGAATGAGAATGGGTGAGTACAATCTACTATCAAGTACTTCCTAGATTGTTCATGCTTTGCACAAGTGTAAATTACTAAAGTGAAGTACACACAGTGGAAAATCAAATCCATTGAATTTTTGTGTCCAGATGCTAGAAAGCACAAATTTCAACTCTGAACAGCTATCACCTTTGACTGTATTCCTACCACCTTTTTTATTTGCTCTTTACAAATATTCATGTGAACATATTATTGTTCCTAAGAATGTTTGGGGAATAGCCACTCTACAGAGGCATGGATTTGCATGAAAATAAGTATTTCTGCAATGAAACTGTTATTCAGTCCGTGTGTTTTTCCATTTTAAACCAATCAGGAAACAGAAACAAACTATTAATGACCATTGGCATGCCCTGAGTAGCGAATGGCAAAGAACTGAAGCCATAAAATAATTCAGGATATTTTGGCTATCTGTTATGTAGGTCTAAATAATAAGATTTTTCACAGAAATAAATCTATGTTTACTGAATATGTTTACTGAATAGAACTCACTATGTTTACTATGAGTAATTTCCTCAGTTTTTCCAAAAGACAAAGTGATTTTTTTTGTCTTCTGATACTGGAAGAATGCTATTAACCATCAAAAGTTTGTCTTTAGAACAATCTTGGCTTTCAAATTTTTGTGCTGTTTGCTTTCTGTGCTCCTGCAGGCTGCAATCGTATCTCTCTAGGTCATCACTTTCATTCACTGAGGTGCTGGAAGTAGAGCAGGACATTAGTGCTTGTATTGATAAAACACATTTTCAGTACCTCTGTTAAAATACTAGGACTAGTCAGGAGTGATCTGACTTGTTCAGGAATTTTCAGTTCACAGATGAAAGTACAGGCTATTTGATACCGATGCACATGGTGACATCTTTGATAGGTAAAATAAAGTCTTTTTGCTATGCTTATGGGTAGCTGTAGGAATATATTTACAGCTCAGTGACTGGATTTGCAAATCTGTTTCTCTTTCCATTTACAGCATGAAAAGTGGTGTAATATTTGTTTCTGTTTTAAGAAGTCAGTGGTCTGATAAACAACTTTTTCTTTTCAAGTGGGAACAGAGAGAGTAGAAGATATTCCCTAAATATGTTTTAGAGAAACCTAAATTGCATCTGATTAGCTGTTCATTAAATTAATAGGAGGCCATCCTTTGTTAAGCAGACAGCTTTATTGCCTTGTAAAATGTGGGGATGAGATATTTCTGTAATTTGCCCTTTAGCTCTGCTTTCATGGAAATCTATTTTTTACTGCTTGGAGATTTTAAATATTTCCCAGATCTATTTTAGAAACTGGATAAACCTCATTGTCTTCCTCTTGAATTTGCTACTCTGAAACTAGATCTGGTGGTGAACAAATGTACTTTGTATGCTCTTGGCACTGCCAGTAACAGCTTCAAACTAATAATTATTTTTTAAACACCAGGCTCCTGTGACCATTATGCTGCTATTAAGCTCTCTGGCACAATCTTTAGTTTTAGTCAGGCACAGCTGATGATAACCTCTTTCTTTCTCTCTCTTTCTTTCTCTCTCTTTCTTTCTCTCTCTTTCTTTCTCTCTCTTTCTTTCTCTCTCTCTCTTTCTCTCTCTCTCTTTCTCTCTCTCTCTTTCTCTCTCTCTCTTTCTCTCTCTCTCTTTCTCTCT